>JAXQGN010000367.1:0-26768 GCA_037039805.1 Irpex sp. M6601 | reverse complement strand
TATAATTGGAATTAAACGTACTCAAAGATAGTCTTTTTTTTTGAATAGTGCTTTAGTAACATATAAAAAACAAGTTGACCCTGTGGCGGTGCCGCCATATAATACATTTCCAGCGCCCATAACAGGTTGAACTTCCAAGTTCCGCGGCCATTCATATTGCACAGGCCCACAGAGGCCTGCTTTCGAAGTCTTGGAATAGTTCCTGTCATACATAGTACCCTGTGAGCTGCACATAATTAGGTATTCAGGCCTACATGACGCATGGCCGAGGCGATGAAAGACTGGCCGCGAACAAAGGTCGAACAATGACCAGACCACTGGTTACGATCATATGGAGACTGCTATGGTTCACTTAGTCAATTACGTTTCGGGAGCGTACGTACGTATATATAAAGGTGGGTGGCAGCGAGTCCTTGTATCCCCATCCGTTCAGCATCCCGCTCGCTTTCGAACCAGCCTACCAATACATACCCCGCATCCAATACTATTCGAAAATGCCTTCAAGTTCGAGAGTACGTGCTAGATTTCAATCCGTACACACAGACAATGGTTAACGGCTATCCGCAAGCAGCGAACAAAACGCCACACACCAACGACATCTCAGCGGAATAGCAGCTCGGGTGCATCGTCAGGCTCATCCAACTCTGGTTCAAGCACCTCGGACCTGCCGAATACGTTCGCTTCGCATGGATGCCCCGAGAACAATCTCGAGGTGGCGGTAGACGACCTCGACGAGTCCTTGACCTATTTCTTCGCTGTAAGTGCCGAGTACTCACTGACCAGTTGCCACCCATTGTTCTCACGCCTGAGGCTTTTGTCATACAGGACGGCCAATCTGTTTGGGTGAGGATCGACGAGGAATGGATACCAGGAGTCATTTCGGGAAAGAGAACACAATCAATAAACGCACGCGGGGTGGGTGTCAGCACTTTCTATTATCAAACGATTGAGCACTCACAAACACTTCTGTCTTCTCAAGTCTGAAGGACTCTCGTTCCCTGTGACATACGGTCAACACAAGCGAAAATACTTCGCACCTCTCAACGGGGACATCAAACCAGATACCCCAGACGTCCGCGTACTTCTCCAAGAAGGCGGGTGGCTGTGAACAACTATCTGACGCCCGGCTACTGCTACCATTGACCTGTGTGTAATCGGAAATCCAGCATACTATACCCCACACAGCAAATGGCAGCGGCGAAGGTCCAGTCGAAGCATTTGTAAAACCAATACCTTTTCCCTGTACCTACACATAGCTTACACGCGTACGAATGAGATGTCTGAATCAAAGCAGCCGCAGTATCCGAGTTCCAAGGAGAAGTGAAATTAACGATAAATGTCGAACGCTTGATAGATACGACGAGTCCAGGCAGAACTAATATTGCTATTGGGTGGTGATTACGGTCTGAACGGTTGTGACGAGGCGCTACCAGTGCTCCTCGTTGGTCTATGGTTAGACGAAGGGGGTACATTCCCGTTCCACGAGCCATTTGACCCCATTCTACCGTGAGCCGGCACGCTGATGAACAGTCAGCATCTCGTCGGACAGGAATGTGATGAGCCGCACGTACTTGGGGCCATACATATATGGCGGAGGGCCACCTGGCTGTACCTGCACCATGGTGGCACCCGGCGGAAGGTTAGGCCAACTTTGCAATCGTTGACGACCTGCGGCCTTGGATGGGAAGTTCCGGCGTTCGGAGCCCATGCAGCAACTTCTGATAGCTATTCGTAGTCGGGATATGAGCACTCGAAGTAGGAAAACGTCGCGAGAGATACTTGCCGGAGAAGATGAGGTATGCGATGATGAATATGACAAAGGCCGCGGCGATTGTTACAGGGATGGATATTTGGAGGTTTTGTGTGTACCATGCCTGCCAGAAGGATGAGTAACTTGCAATTGTCAAAATACTGTAGTACTCACCTTGGCCGTATCCAGGAGGCTTCCAGACTGACACTGTCCCTTGTTACACATACCACCATACCCTAACAACAGGTCGCAGTCAGTGAGTGTGTTCGCTCAAATCATACAATAGACATACCGCAAGGAGACCCGTCAACCAGAGGCGATTGAAGGACAACACACTGGTTGGACGTAGTTGGGTCCTGGCACGAAACTTGGCAGCTCTTGTCGTTCCTGCTGGGGCAAGCCTTCTGCAAACTCATCGAGGCACCAACGGTCTGACATTGCTCTGCAGGAGGAGGGGGGTTGGAACTGCATCAGCGTCGCAACTACACTAGATGGCATGGTCTACTTACTGTCCAAGGACGTGCAAACACCGCTGGCACATGCAAGACCGTCTCCGCCACAGCTCTTGCCTAGATGAAAATATTGGATGAGATATAAACCTACGCGAGGATTCGATCACTGCACTTACCATTCGGTGCAGTAATATCCGCCGGGCACGCAGACGAATTGCCCGTACACATCTCCGCCATATCACAGCTAGCGTCCTTCGCAGGCCTACACACCTGCGTCGCCGGAGCGAACGAACACTGCTGCGTGCAACACGCACTACTATCAGGATCGCACACGGCTCCCGACTTGAGCTTGCACGTCGTCGAGTCGCAACAGGCCGAGTTCACGCCTTTGCCGGGATCGCATTCTTCGCCGGCCTCGACAATACCGTTGCCGCACATGCCAAGAGAGATCAGGTCTTTTGCGCTTGCGGCGTCGATGAGGCAGGTTGTGTTGGTTGCTCCTGACGCACCGGGTTGCATGAGAGAGCCTAGCAAGATGATAGTATCAGCAATATAACAGTGCAGTGCGCAAGGATTGACTTACAGATATTACCAAGAGTACACTGCGAGAACTTTTGTTCGCTGGATTCTGCAACAGGGCTCATGATGAACTGAGAGTTGGCGTTGCACGTAGACGCTGTTAGCGGGCAACACGTAGGCCCTCCAGGGCAGCCGTCAGTACACTGTACCACATCATCAGTACCCCTGCGTCTCCTGAAGATTAACACTTGCTTACATCATGCTGGATGAAAAGCTTGTTAGAGACGATCAGATCGTCCATAGTAAGATGATCAACTCACGATGGCACCAAAGTTATGACCAATCTCATGGGCGACGACTTGCCACTCGACCCGTCCAGAAGTCGACACAGCGGTTCCAGAGACGATGTTGGGCGCTGAACCAGATGATGTTTGCGTGCATCTATCCCTGTGTCAGTAGTAGCCATTTACCGTAATCTATTATACCTACAGTGTTCCCAGCCAAGCGATTCCGACCTCGGTACCTGTCGGGCAGCCGCTCATCAGGTGCCAAAGGCCAGCATTGTCGTTGCCCTTCTTTCCCCGCCAGTCGGAGAACATCGATAGACGGTCGTTCAACGTGACGTTATCTTGGCAACCGATATTCCAGGGCGTCGCTGGGTCCGCTGTGGTGGGACATCTGTGCACAGGTTAATATCACAGCGGCAAAACAGAGACACTGAGTGCGTACTCAGGGTCATGGACTTCCAACTCAACAATCCCAAGTGAGACATTGAAAGTCGACTTGTACAACGCACTTGCGGTATTGAAATTAGTGATGATTTGCTGCGTGGCGTTCTGTGTCGATCCATAGGAGCTGGTGTATACACAATCTGCGGCGACACCCATGTACACGATCTTCTGCGTGGTGGGGCATCCTGTCGACTGGCCAATGTTGCTCTGGAAGCTACACAAAATGATGTTCAACAACTTCCATTGTCAATGTCGGTGAACAGACATACTTCGAACCTGATCCACCGCCCATGACGTCGTCTCGCTTGCTCAGACTCGAGTTGCCACGAGCGAACGGTGGTGCCAGTAGTCCGAGAGGATCATACCAAGGAGTCACGGGCGGAGGCTTCCTCAGCACAGGGTTCAACTTTGGGTCCGTGTTATACGCCAAGTTGTCGTGAGCACAAGTCTTCGCGCCCCGAGGTGGTGGTATAATCGCGCCGTCCAAACTCTTCAATGCATCGTGGTACTCTGTCTCCGACATCAAGTCCGAGTCTCTGAAGATTACCAACGAAGAGTCAGGGTCGTCCTCAACCACCACATACGGGTCCAGCGCATGCTTTTGCCGGAAATAATTATCCTTCGTCATAACATGGTGGACGATTCCATTGGCCGAAAACGCGCCCTCGAAGCTCGGCGGCACGCCCTGCGCAACGTCGCCCTGGTGGTGAACCACGATCCGTGCCCACCCAAGCTCAGACTTCCCTGACGGACGAGGATACGCACCGGCCGCATCCAAGCGCAGACGGTCCGCCGAGAACTGCGTAGGCACGACTTCTCCCCAATACGCCTTCACTGAGCCTGGCACGATGGGTTCGCTGTGGCTGAGCACGCTCTGGCCATTCGGGCCGAGTTTGTAGTGGTTTATACGAGCGGCGGGGTGGATGAGGTGTTCATTCGGTCGTAGATGGAGGTTGAAGGTGTCGCCGAATGCAGAGAGTCTGAGGCGGAAGGTGTCTGTGTGCTGTAGCACAGACGAGTTAATGGGATACGATCGCTTGCCGAATGAGCCAGAAGCAGACGGTCTTCGGGGGAGAATCTCCAGAGAAAGGGTGTTTGGGTGTGCAATCCGTTTCAACGGTCGCGGGGGCGCGCTTGAAGCTGCGGGGAAGAGTAGATTAGTACCAAGTTCATCGCGTGGGAGACTTGTGGGAGAAGGAGAACTTCTGCTACTTCCAGTCGGCCCAGAGACGACAGATTAGCAGAAAACGTGTGTTGCACATAGACTCTGGGGTGCATGGGCATGCCAACCCGACATACCCGACCAGCGCGAGGACGACCACTCATCGTAGGTGCGGCCACCGCGATCAGAGCTCGTGTAACTTCACCATAGTTTGTCCGTACATACCAATCCTCCCTCCCCACCCACAACCGCTAATTGCGCAGCCTACCCCTAAGATTCTCCCGCTGCCTGATGCCACCAAAGATAACCGTCCGAGAAGCTAGATCAATGTACTCACCAAGAACCAGATCGAGCCCAACTACAAGGCAAAACAGCCAGAACCACGTCCTCGTTAGGACAGACATCGATGGTGGTAGGATGCAAGGAGGTCTTCCGGGGAATCCAAGTAGGTATAAAGCAACCCAAGACAGCCGAGAGCGCAGAAAGCTGTGTGGGTTGCGAGCGTAGCGCTACTGCCAAGAGAGCGCAAGGGAAAGTGTAAAGACAGGCCGACCCGCGGGCTTGAAGTCGAGCAACAACCAGAAAGAAATAATTAGGAGAGAACGAAGAGGCGGCTCGAGTCCAAGGGAGTTCAGTAGCAGTCTTTACACTCTCGCATGAAGATGGTCACTGCGAAGGAGGTAAGTTCGTAAGCGCCCGATGCATCTTTGATGGTCGCAACTCTTTCACTCTTCGCGACAACCAAATTTGTAACAGTCTCGGCACGACAAATATTAGATGTAGTTACTAGTAGTATGTCACAAGAGCATTGTGAGAGCATGTTAGACATGCTCGCATCCATATATACCGAGGTACTTAACACCCCACCATGATCCCCTTGCAAAGCAATGGACTGCGTTCAATTCTTCTTACTACTAGCGGTTGATTTCGGTTGTCCAAAGTAATAGCTTTTCCTCCCAATGCCAAGAAACCAGGCTGTCCTGTGAGACGTTGAAACACGACATCAACACGACACATCAACTGGCCTAGACATATGTAGAGCACTTACCTTGAGACCATAAGGAATACCACGAATGTCACGTTCCCGTGAGTTGTCGGATTCCACTGGGCAACTGCGTAGCGTAGATCAGGTGGGAGACCTACTAGAGTTGCGATTATGCTATTCGTGGGAATCAGATACACGGCCCCACAGTGTGTGAGCTTGGCTCGGGGAGCACTTACTGCGTAAGCTGCGGTAGAAGATCCTAGATGAAATACTATACACAGGGTACGAAGAAGCGACTTACGTCTGCAACACCCATAGCGAAGAGACTTGCCCCGATAATGCGCTCCTGCGCGACTGCATTGCCTGGCAAGGCGTCACGCACCGCCCGGAAGACCAAGCTCGACAGCATCCCAAGTAGAAGGTAACCTACCAGACCAATCCGCGGAGTGAGCAAGTCCGATCATTCAAGTGCAATGTAAACGTACAGTTTCCCAGTTGTAGAACAGTCATGTGTGTGCGTGCGTCTGGAATGACTGTCGAGCTTGGCGACGGTCTGTCATCTGGAATGAGGCCATGATGAAACCACGCCGCGCCCGGTAATGTCCAGATTAAAAAGCACGGAAGTGCAGTAAGAGCTGTGCAAATTTAAAGATATCTCGTTGAGTTGCGTGATTTCTGGATGGCAATTGAGCTCACCTGGCTCGAGATACAGGAAGAGGAAACGGTAGAATCCAGTCAAAGCCGGAAACGATTCGACTTCTGTCATATTTCTGCCGTCAATCTCGTGATTCAGCAACATAATGCTCATTTGAACACGTATACGCACCAGTTCCACGCTTCAATACTTGAAGACACGTTTACGGTCGTGGAGGTCAACGACCAAGCTGTGAAACCACTGTATCGTAGATCTGGCGCCTAAGGTTAACCTTTATAAAGGTCCGCGATTTCCCCGAAAGCTGGAATTCTCACTTACTCTCATTCTTGACCTTTTATTCCAACACGAATTTGAATGGCCTTCTTGGATCCCAACCCGAAAGAAAACCTCCTAGACAGTCCAGGATCCTCGGTTTTCGATTTACCCACCCAACCTGGCCAAGTTACCGACAAATCCCAGAATGACGCTCAGTTTCGCATATCTGAGTCAAACAATCATGCCTCCCTCGCAGGCATTCATGGAGACTTCGGTGATCAAGGACCCTCATTTCTAGTTGTATCTGGTGGTACAGGATGCAACTCACTATGCTCCGCGTTCGGCAATGCCACGTACGTGCTACCTGTATCCGATGACGGAGGCTCGTCCAGTGAAATCATCCGTGTAATTGGTGGTCCTTCTGTTGGTGAGTGAATATCATTATAGCAACAGACTATGTTCAGTCCACAAGCGTAATGTGCGGCTTGAGTGACTACGTAGTCTCTGAGGCAGTTCTCAGGCACTACGCAGGCAGTCGACGCATCATTTGCGCACCCGAGTAATTACTTGCTCACTGTCGTTCATGTAGGTGATATTCGTTCACGACTCATCCGTCTTATACCGTCATCACCACCTTCGTCACCTCTTGACTCCATTCGTAATCTGCTGGCATACAGACTGCCCGCCAGTGCATCCGAGCGAGAAGCACGAGATGAATGGCGAGATATTGTCGAAGGACGAAGTGTATTATGGTCTGGCATCCCGAATGATAGGAAAGAGACCATCAGAGGTAACTTCGTGTTTCTGCCTACGATTGAGGAGTTTACCTAACGCTCGTCCCAGGATTTCTCGTCTATTTTGAGAACGAAGTTCTGAGGCGGGCACACAAGAACTTTTCCTTTCTGAATGGCAGGTAACGCATCCATCAATCTATCTGCACATCTGTGCGCCCACTGATTAATACGAGCCAGTATTGGGAATTATTTCATTTCTGCTGCCCAAGAGTTCTTCCGCTCACTTCCATCGGCGATCTTCCTCTTTTCTTCCATCACAAACAGCCAAGTAAGTCAATCCCACTTCCTGATGTGCTGCTACGCTCATTGCAGGAATGTCAGGCCAGTATACTTCCTGTTATCGTGACGAACCACACAGTGACGATCGCTGCTGAACTAGTCAGTCAAATTTCCGCTTTAGCTCTCACATAAGCACGTATTGATGTGTATCTGAAGGAAGACGGCTCGCGCCTCGTGGGTCAATGCGAGATTTCGCATCCAATACGTCGCTCTACGGGCCCTAGCATCACCTTTGATAATGAAGAGGATAGCGACGAGATTGACACTCTGACGTCAGAGGATGGCGATGACCTGGATGGAACGATCAGTAAGCCACAGAACGTATTATTCGAAGCGGCGAAGAAGGATGAGTATGACCCACTTGGATCGAGAATTGCCCGTGAGTCACCTATACGGCGACCTACTGTCAGTGTATAATATCATAACTGACGTTTCGAACGAACAGGGCTTTACTATATCAATGCGTATGGCAGCGAGATACACCCGTCACCAAATCCGGACTACATCGCCCATCTAGGTATGAAAGATTTCCTTGTGTACTCGTGTGGTTCCCTCTGGACTAGGTATGCGCTACATCATTGCTCCATTGAAAAGCGGGACATTTAATCCCAGCCACATTTTATCTCAGTATCGTTCCATGCTTGGCTCTGCGTGGTGTTGCGAATGCTATTGCGCGATCGAGGTCACTTCGAGCGAAGATACTCCTCCGTCAGTCATCGACTCCTCTTCACAAAAATTCAGATCCCATATTGCTAATCAACATACACCCGCACAGTGAACTCCCAGAATGATAGAGAAACTGATGGATACACTGCCGCAGATTATATCATGTTCGTCTTCTTATTTTCACTATCAGTGAGATCGGTGTATCTAATAAAGCCTCACATTCAGGACGATCGTCCGCACACTCAACGTCTCCTACCAACGTCATTATGCTGGTCTAGGCGACGTTTCTACTCTGTACCCTGCCTCCGCATTCGTCACACATCTACTATATTTGAAGGGCACGATAGTCCCTGTTGACATTGAGCAAGTCACTGTACGTCTCACCTTCACAGTCTTCGGTTCCATGACATTGCTGACCAACACAATTATTTGGCTAAACAGGCTCTAGGCGTGAGATGCGTTGAAGTCGACGGTCCACCCTCAGAAGATGGTAAACCACCGAAGTTCGATGCGCAGGGCGTGAGGAAGGCGATCCTAGAAGTGCTGAGGCAGGTCGATGCTGCCGAATGAGTCGTAGGGGGTGACACGATAGACGCGAAGATACTGAATCTGCATCCCAGTATTGTTAGACTATACCGTATTGGACTAATGGACTTTATGGACCTTCCCTGCATGCCCCTATATTGCATACATAAGCATCACCAGTCTCTCGGTAAAACCAAGCGACTTCAACAACTTCTTGGTCATCTCCACGGCGGGCACAGTATCGCGCGCACATGAGTGCCTGGTCAACGTGTCAGTGTCAGTGTCCAGCACTCAAGGCCTCTGTCAACAAGATCGGGCGGAGGAGGGCGGCGGTTGTTGCAAATTCTACTCACTTTTCATGGCCGTGAAACGACCGGACTAGACAACTCCGGTGCTGCCATTAGTTGCAGCGTTCTGCTCTTTCATTCAGTTTTGCAGCGCAAGCTTATGCAGATGGTGACAATATATTCAAAGTTTCTGGTGCTCTTTGCATCGGAATCCATACGAAGGTTTCAGCCAGAATGCCACCGTGGGTAAGTTGCTGAGGCCCCAAGATGGACGGCTTGCAATAAGTACGCTCATGGTCAGGTACATGGTAATTGTGTATGTTCGCCAGATCTAAGGACACCGATATCGCCATATCTATGTAGGCAGCCAGGGCTGTCAGTTGTCCCTGAATATTGAACACTTACCTAACATCTACCCAGGCATGCATATGGCTGCGATAAGTACCCTGCCACGATGCATATTTTGAAAGCTTTGTCATGAGCCGTGGACACATAAAGTTTCCGATGAGGGGCATGCTATGTATGCAGTGTCATAGACGTAGAGGAATCTGCGATACACAAGTGACGTCTTTAGACTTAGACCGTGGTACAGCACTGCAGCGTGTTCTGCCTTCTGATGCACGATGTAATTCTGACGTTGAAAGAGGTTTATGAGTAGTGGCATTGCAAGATAGATTCATCAGATACATGGACACAGTGTAGACAAAACGACAATACGACAAAAATACAGTTTAAGTAAGTGGTAGTTCGAAGAAAGGTAACGACGAGCAACGATGGATGCTTTGGACGACGGGGATGAAGTGTTTCTGGAGAACTAGCGACAATATGATATTACGATGATGATCACTGGCAGGCCAAAGAATGAGACGTGAAGGAAAGAAGCGAACCCATCCCGCTCAGAGAAACAGGATGTATACCCAGAATATAGATATGTATGCGTGCAAACGAATATGCGAGACATGCGAGATGCCAGGAGGCAGGGCACCAGCACCACGGCATATGTATGCGAGAAGAGGCGCGAACGTCCCATGGTATGTGTGGTCGAGGATTCCGTCCTCGATCTGAAAGATCGTGTGTATCAAAGAGTGTGAATGCGCGTAGGCTGTAACATCCCTCCCACTCGTCCGGAGCCACTCTTCTTCTCCGGACTGCTCGACGGGCGGCATGCCCACTCGAGGGGGGCGACGATAAGGGTATCACCCGCACACAATCACTGGCCCTTGCCGAGCCTCTCGATGATACACGACACGCTTTCAGGTTCGAGTACGACCTTTGTACCGTCACACCTCGCCTTTTTCGTGAATTCTGAGCAGAGATCGTTGATATCGACGTTCTACGCAAGGAACGACGTCAGTCCTCACTTCAGGTAATTAAAGCTCTTTCGGGAGAAGCACATACCTTAAATTGCGGGTTTGAAGTGATCGTCCGCCACGCAGTGAGGACTTCGATGTTCCTTTCACTCTTCTCCGTCTTGGGGAAACTGGAGCCCTTGCACATCACTATTGAGCCTGTGCCGTCTGACATCTTCTTGACGAAACCGCCGTTAGGACCGACGACCGTCTCCTCCGATTGCGACGATGTCTTGTCCACGCTAGCCATGAGACTGTCAGCAGTGAGCCTTGTACATGAGTCACCGACGGGTTCACTGGTCGGCTGATACGATGGAGTGGATTGTGGAGGTGTCGAAGCTGGCGGACTTTCAACGAAGACCGACTGCCCTTGTCGTTCAATCATCCGTGAAACCTCCTCCTTCGTCTTCGGGCATTTGTCATGACCGGGCGTGAGCAGCGGGTGCGTGGCCTCTGGCGCGGCATTTGACGATGGAGGCGATGAGGGGTTAGACCGCACTCCTGCATGTGCGACCGGGCTGACGGCGCTTGGCGGACTTTCCAGGAGCGCCTGGAAGTCAACAGACGGTTGCGATCCCTGGAAGCCGCCAAACAAGCTCTCAAGGGCAGTTCTACCCGGACTGGGTGCGGCATGAGCTGTGGTCCACGCAGAGAATGATTGCATTCCACTTGATGTTGAGTCGGCAGGTGATGGTGCTTGTAACAGAGGATGAAGAGGCGGAGGTGACAAGTCGTACGGCGTGGGTTCCGCGAAAGACATGAACATCGGGTTGCTAGCGATGGTCTTGTACGGGCTGACACCGTTCGATTGACCGAATCCGTAATCCATGTTCATAGCACTGTCCGTCGCTGTTGGTTCGTCCATCATGTTGAGAGATGCAGGGTCGAAGGGAATGAGCGAAGCAAAGTTGACATCGAATTGCGGCTGCATTATCTGTCCTGCTGCTGGCGACGAGGCTGAAGTGCTAGTGCTTGCCCCCGGACTCGAGAAGATGTGTGACTGAGGCGAATGGAATACAGTAGAAGGACTCGGTGCATTGTTGGGCTTTGGTACGTTGAAAGTAAATTGGGCCTGCTTCAACGCCATGTTTTCCGATTGCAGCCGCGTCAGGAGATCGCGTAGGTTATCGTTTTCCGAAACTGCCTGCTGATTCTTGGCCTCAAGAGCAGCAACCTTGTCTTCCAACTAGATTGTCATACGAGACGAATAATGAGCCTAAGGAGAGCATGGCGACAACGAGAGGCACTTACGTCCTTCACATGCTTCTCCTTACGCTCACGGAACGCTCGCTGGGCAGCCCTGTTTTGCTCCTTGCGCTTGAGAAGACGTGTCTCATCCTATAGGGGCGAGAAGATAGCATTTTAAAACAGGCAGATAGTTATGTTTCGGTGCCAGACATACCTGATGCGGGTGACCAGTCGATTTACGACGATGCGGGCCAGAAGCTGGCCTTTTATTAGCCGGATCTGATGCTGGACAGAGAAGGTGACATTAGCACCGGTGCCCAGCGCCGGCCCGTGCATGGAAACAGAGGCTGGGAGGAAACTCACAAGGTGCATCCCTCTGCGTCTGGTCGTCGCTCATACTGTCGTCGCTCGCCTTCCGCTTCAACGACGGATCATCGTTGGTGGTGGAGGGACTGACACCGTCGATGCTGAAGACCCCTGACTGTGGCCTCGACGTCGCCGGCTCCTGAGGATTACTGGGAGGACTAGGGCTGCTGTCTGTGGAGGGCGGCGTGGGGTTCGGAATACCCAGTGGGTTAATATTCAGGGGGTCTACTCCATCAGGAGGAGATATGTCAAAGATATTGTTGCTAGCAGGAAACTGTTTCTGGAGCAGTGCGAGGAAATCGTCCTCTGGGAGTGCGGAGAAGGTTGCAGGATGCTGGGGCAGGTCCCAGAAGTTGTCGACGTTGAGGAAGGACTCCATTGCGGGTGATTACGAGCAGAAAGCGGGATACTTGGTTGTGTTTCTAGTTTGCCGGGGGCGTCGTATACGATGGCACAGCCGGCCGAGGGAACTTGCCAGAAGTGTGGCTTGATTGGTCGAAAATAGCAGGCAGCGCCTGACTGAGAGCGGCGGGTGAGGATTGAGATTGCTTTGTAAGACCCGCGCTCGCTGTGCTGGACGACGACGGGGAGGTGAAGGACGATGATGAGGGGAGAGAGCGGAGGGCGAGGCGAGGAAACTGAAATCGCCCTGCTGAGTAAGCCCGATATAAAGTCACGCCCTGTTCATGCCGCCGACTTGCCTTTTGTGGACGTCACTTTGATCACTGATGTGACCTGTCACGCCTTCTAGCCGTTTCGTCGGTTCCCGCCGCGAGAGCCGACTGACTCCCACCCGCAGCGGCCAAGACCCCCACAGAATATAAATAACGACTTCAGAAATAGTATTGTAAGTGATAGGCTACTATTCAGCGTATTACTCTTCGTATTTATATGTTGAGCGGGGCTAAATCGTTCAAGGTTAGCCATGCTGCCATCGGGCTCAAGGATGGCAGGTGTACATAGACACTGGCAGGCATGCCAGAATGGTGACAGTTGCCCCCTTCAGAGTCTTCACCAAAATAATTGTATCCAAGCCAGCTGAAATCGCCTGATCATCTACAATGTGAGCGCACGCTTTCCCCAAGATTTACTGACACGCGTCGTTGAGACGTTTCAAGTTTATTCTTCCACTACTGAAGTAGCAACGTGGTACGTTGAATATGAACTCGGAGGAAAGGCTCCCGAGTCGTGTATATCTCCACTGACAACGACCCTTTATATAGATAGGGGCAGCGTGCGGTTCGCGGCCACCAACACTTCGGCCAGCGCAGTTCCTTGCGGACAATCCTCCTCCGATCGGGAGGTGTTGCTCGGAGAAATGTGCACCGCTATTCCTCAAAGATCGGTTCCACACGCTGAAGATCTGAGCCATGGTGAGGCTCAAAAGGCACGCTGGACTTTATCTCTCTCGGTCCCACCGAGGGACGAATTCTCGCATGCACACCTATTTCTCATTCGATTTGGGATTTCCTGTGAGTCCTAATGACCGCCAGCGGCCCTGATTGTGGATCGCTCGTGGATGCATCGTCAACAGCGTCCTTGCGCACTCTTTGACTTCTTCTTATCTCTGGACCTCCGCGCAAACCATTGCCTACTAGGTAAGTACCCGAAGGCTGCAAGCATGCACCGGAAGTAGTCTGAAGTGGTAATGCCCCTTTCTAGGCCTGCCTTGCATATAGGTGTGTTTCTACTCTAAATCTAGGTCTCGGCATGTCTCGCAATAATGCCACGATTGCGTCTATGTATGAACCACGTCCGTGCGTGCAGTCAATCAGAACCCATTCACGAAGGTTCGAACCTTCATCGATTCATCCCCGGGCCCTCAGCGGCTATCAGTTTTAGACTGCTTTGTGGCGCAGACAGGCTGAGATTGGCTGAGATCGAGGCAAACGCTGCTAGAACTGTCACAGATGCCTGTTCGCTACGATACGTATCTACGTATAGCGCCCCGGGCCTTTCTGCATTCTACGGCGTACACAAATACTCATGATTACGTCCCGCTCAGCGAATCTAGACACACCAAGCCGTGCGCGCCACACGCCGCTACACAGCTAATCTTCCAATCTTCCGATTCTTTCTTCCTGGCCATACACAGCTCCCACGACCATCGATCAAAACGCTCACCTGACGATCCTGCGCTCGCCAACAGAACTAACACAAGGTGGAAGGAGCCAATCAATATGTCCACGCCTATCGAGCCAAACGTCTCCAGCTCGGTACGCCAGAAATTATGCCGTGTGGGACCGTACGATGACATTCTATACAGATCAACATTTAGCTGTCCACTCATAATCACTGTCTTCTTCTCCCCACCGCTGTTCAGTTGCGCAGAGTTGGGACGGGTGGGTATCCAGCATCCATTGCCGCGCCAAATTGTCACAGTGCCACCGGACGCCGTGACTTGCTGTCCGTCGTGTGCTTTTGCAGGCTTTCCGAATTCGAAGTAGGCATCGCCTTTTGTTGCTTTTCCTGCTTCTTGCGGTCGATCTAGGATTCTGCGTATCGCTTAGGGGAAGCTGGCCCTGACAATTGCGTGGCCCTTCGTGCAGTGTTCGGCCAACGATGTGCCCCGCGGTCTGGGGTTGGCACTTTGTTTGGAGTATCCAGAATTGAGAAGTCAAGAAGACAACCAACGTGTTCTGTGACCTGCCCTTTGGAGTGTGTTTACCTTGACAGGAACGGTAAATTTCTGCTATCCCTGCGATGTTATGTCAATTGTACTTCGCACTTAACTCACCCTTATAAACTAGTACCTCAAGACGTAAAGCTGGGGTCTAGACTCTCCAGTTCAATGTTCTCCCACTGGCATCCAAAAGCCGTGGATTTGACTCCGAATCTCAGTCGCTTATGCCATCCCCGTGGTCGGACATGAACGACCTCTGACGTGACAAGAGTACATCATGTTCATCGAAGTCTCGAGGAAGACATCTTCGATCCACTTGCGAAATAGGTAAGTACCCCTATCAACGATCTGTAACTGTCCATGGATCTTTTATTATAAACCGGCCCACGTACAAGACTATCTCAGCATTCGTACTCATCTTATATCAGGTTCAACATGCCCGATTATCCATGTATCCAACCTATGCAGTCATGCGAGCCTCGACAACATCGCATGTTTACACAGGTGGTGCGTCACCTACGGACACGGTATGACGTCTATCTGTTCGTTATGACATCCTCAGAACTCAGCCGACATATGCTGGAATCGGGCCCCGTCCAATATCCCGGGAATATGGTTGCTGATTGGGTTGGTCGTCTTGCTCAACTACGTCTGTACGGATACACTCACATATATCTCTGCGATACTACGCTAACTAAACTGTTTATCTGACTCACGATGAGCTTTGCACGCTTCCAGTTCGCTCGCTGGTGATAATACAAGCTACACATCTTGACAACTTCGGCTCATCATCCTCACGAACTACGCACTTGATCTGTATTCTTGTTTGCGGGGGCGATGAGGACCCGAAAAACTAACAAGCATAGGAGCACAAAGGTACAAGTCACACAAACATCGAGGAGGGTCAGATCCGAATGTCTCGGATTTTCCAGGTGTATCGCGCTGATCACACGCAAATGATTCAATGGCCTCAGCAAACCGTCCATTCACGCAAGAATTGATACGATGAAACCACTCCAGCCTCTTGGTTCTCCAGGTACAGTCGTCACTCCGAAGCAACAGCGGATCATACATCTGTTCATTTCCAAGTCTCACCTTTCGGTGACTGCTCCCTCGATCCAATTGTAACTGTCGCCTCTCTAGCTGCGGGCAATGTAACCCTATACCTTGCAACCCGACACCTTTGACGTCTGGATCCGCACCATCCCCACACAACGACGTGCTCCTAGGCACGCACTCACACAGTCAGATCAGTATGCCTCTTGCCATCTGCCAACCGTTCACACAGCTCGCTCTCACTCACCCCTCGGGTCACACTCGTGACTATCGGCTTGCATCAAGCTTACACGTCTCGTCCGTCTTCCTAGAGTTTATCAATAGCGCGAAGTCTCGCAGTTTCCGAATTCGCCGTGGTCCGTGCCGCCCAGTTTCCTTCCTAGCTGACTACACATAGCGTCGAAGGTTTCGGCCGTCTGACGTATTCGGTATACAAGTACCTTGGAAGAACGGTAGATGGAACGCAAAGCCCGCTCTGTCGCTGCGAACCGTTAGCCTATGAGAGCTTGCAAGTGTTCGCCGCCCAGAAACAAGGTTCAGCTTTGTCAATGGGCGGCTCATGGCACATGTCGAAGCCCGACATTGTCATCTCGGGCATGACAGAACTGTTAGAGGCTGTCGTATGCAGATGATTGAGAAGGGTTTAGAAGTCTAAGAACTAGGCGTCACGTTTGTTGTGCTTTCCAAGTGTGTGCTTCGTTGAACTTTCACCTTACGTTCACTACTACTACTACTAATAGTATGGTTCAGCTGCAGCCGACCCTCAATGCTTGGTTCGACCATTTAATCATGTATCGAATCACAAAGTATAGTATGCGCCATGGTGAATAGAAACCGCTTTGAATGTCGTTGATGAAGAGGAGAGAAATGAAGTGTGGAGAGAGAAAAAGTACAAATATTTACAGAGAGAAAAGGCGAAGTGATACAAATACCGAGAAGAGGGTGTTAGAGATCGTATCACGTTATCTTCTCTGTATTTGTATCACACTCTACAACTACAACTATAGATATAAGCAAAGAGGAGAGGGGGGAGGGTGGAGAGGAGTGAGAGAGGAGTGAGAGAGCAAAGAGAAAGCAATGAGAGAGGAAAGTAAGAGGAAAGAGAGAGGAGTGAGAGAGCAAAGAGGAAGCAATGAGAGAGGAAAGTAAGAGGAAAGAGAGAGGAGTGAGAGAGCAAAGAGAAAGCAATGAGAGAGGAGAGGCAGAGGAATGAGAGAGGAATGAGAGAACAATGAGGGAGCAATGAGGGAGGATATAGACGAGAGAGGCGATAGAGATGAGAGAGACGAGGGAGAGGAGAGTTATGAGAGAACAGAGGGTGTTGAGGTGACGTCGAGCCCAGTATATCACGAATTAATGATACACCAGAGGATCGAGCTTGAAGAGAGTCTCGGAGTTGCGGTAGTGTCAGGGGCCGTGATATGTCAGAGCACCGAGCCTGAAGAGGGAGGGAAGAACGGTTGAGAGGAAGTCAATCCGTATGCGATCACCGAGAGCCCGAGATACAATCGGTGACACCAGGTCATGCTAGGTCAGACACCCCTTGCGAGGACGTGTGGGGGTGTCGGTATGAAGAAAGTCAGGAAGCAGGCGGAGCGAAGACGAGTGGCTGACCATATTGCACAAGCTATGTGACAATAGTCGAAGAGGATGGAGAGACCAAGACGGTCTTGGTGATGGGAGATGATGGAGTGTAGGGTCGGCGAAGGTATAGGTTGAACGAGTCGGGGACCCAGGAGAAGAAGAGGATCGAAGTGTCCAGCACAGGTAGGTGACATCCTCGTCGAGTGCATGCGCAAGGGTCCAGTATTTCCACTCGGTCCGATGAAGTGAGCATGCCATGCGGGTGCTCTTCGAATGGATGTCAGCCTTTCTTTCAACCGAGCGTAAATCGCATAGTACTCACAGCACATCCACCAAAAGTAAACCAATTCTTTTGATTCCACAGTAGGACCACCAAATCCGACGAACGGGAGTACTGAAAGACGAGGGGTAGCTCCAACCTCATGCTGCAGTTGCCCATGGACCCGAAGGTGCCAACGATGTACAGCTGGGGAAATAGGGACTCGGATAAAGAGAGGGGGGTGATAGTCGGTTCCTGATGGGTATGTGTGGGTAAGAGTTATCGTTGGTCGAGATGGGTTGGCTAGGTGTTGGTGTGTGTGGAGAATGTGAGAGAGCGTTCGGACAAACGAAGGGGAGGGCGGACTTGAGAGGAGGAAGCGTCGATCAACGACGGAGGTAGGATGGGTCTGCAGCCCGCTGCATATCGGTGAAGAGTGGTAAGGATGAAGGGTAGCATATAGGAGGGAGGAGAGGAGGGGGTAGAGAGGGAAGTGGTGGAGGTGGAGGAGGAGGGGAGGGAAGGAGAAGAGAAGATAGTAGTAACAGAAAAAGGACCAGCCTACCCATCCGTCTCCCCCATGAGCCGTACTTATACTGTTCATCTCCGTTGGCTACCAAGCGGCTCTCTCCCCTTCTACTCAGAATGTTAGCCAAAAGACCCGACATATATAATTCTGTCCAACTACCGCTGTCAGTCTCAATCGCAACATTTCGAGTACTCACCTTGTCGACGCACGCGCACCCCACGAATGTGTTGTTATCTTATCCTGGAAGCTTCAGATTGTCGGTGCACGTGAGATAGGATAGGATAGATACAGGTAGGGAGAGACAAAAAGCGATTGACAAGACGAGGGTAGAAGAAGAAGAAAAGGTCTCGAGAGTATAGGTGGAGGAGCTGGAAACAATAAGAGAAAGAAGGAAAGAACGAAACGAGGGTCGTGAGGAGAATAAAGATCGTTAAGTACGATAAACAGTGAAAGCAACAACCAAGAATGTGTATGAAGGCGGCGTTGGTGTCCCAAGGAAGACAAGATGCAAGAAGATAAGAATTGTGTCAGAAACAAGATGAGGAGATAGCAAATATGCGCAAGTCCTTGATAGAAATAGGCGCAGGGTCCACAGGACCTCGATGAATAAGAAACAAATGTAAGGAGCGTGCGGTAGGCCTGAGCGAAGGCCATGATAAAGATAGCCGTCCGGCGATAAGTGATGTGCAAAGGGGGAGGGCGTCCGAAATTGTGGATGAAGAAAGAAGTGAGAAGGATGCCCGTTGAGCCCGGTAGGGTATGAAGAATAAATGGTATGCCGAAGATAGTATGATAGCAATATTGACACAGATCACTGGGGGAGGCGTCAATAGGAGCAGGGATACGACAGCATGCAGTGAGAGTACGTACATAATATTCGATCTCAAACTGTACGAAAGAGCAGGAGTGAGCTAAAATGGAAGATCATGAGGGCGGGCAAGGACGTACAAACATAAAGGCGACGTTGCGTGGCCATAAGATATTGAGTCCAACGGGATTATACAGCGAGGTATTAATTTCATCTATTGTCTTTCGCAGGCGGCGCATTTCCTGCATAAAGAAATAACTTAACCGTCGTCCAAGATCATATAGGGGACACCTACCCTGTCGTAATGCGAATTCACAAAGAGCCGAGAAAGTTGAAGAGTGAAGAAGGAGAGCGCGGTATCGATGCATGACCACTTGAGACTATGCGCAGCAATGAGTCGTTCGTTTATGGCGTTGATGGTCTCCAGAAACTGTGTCGGGGTAATCTGATAGACAAGGCATCAATGTGATATCGAACGCGAGAATGACACTTCACGTACCCTGCCCTCCAGCTCCAAGGGATACGTCGAAGCGAATTGGACTAATTCTCCTCCTGAGTAGTCTCGTTCGACTCGGATGATCTCCCGGGGGTGGTGCAAACCAATCTGACCTATGGGGTCAGTGTGGTACGCAGAGTCCAGCGGTGGAGGTCCAAAGTAATAGGCCGAGTGTGGTATTTGTGGTCGTCGCGACCTACGAAATGGGCTGTGTGAGTCTTTGGTCGTTACGAGAAACATGAATGCGTACTGGGGTCGCGTTACGCTAAAACTGTTGCTACCATGCCCATTACTGCGTTCAGGTGGATCTATAACCTCCCATGGTGGTGGTGAAGGTGTATGCCCATTGAACCTCAACGGATGATCAGACGTCACCCGTATAGGTGACGTCCTCGAACCCTCCCCAGTACGAAGACCCGTTACACCAGACGGCGCAACAGGAGTGGTAGGAGAGTATCCCAAATCATACGGATCGTACTCCCCCTCCATCTCGCCCTCGACGTCCTCCTCCAAAACCTCTCTCCTAGTCTCGGGTGGAACGCCGCCCATGGACGCCCGCCAATTCGTGATGTCCTCTTCCCGCATGTCGGGAGGGGTCACGACCACGTTTTGCGGCTGCGCCGAGGTACTCGCGACGGCTGACGCACTCGTGCTTGCCTCCGGCTCGTCCCTCTCGCGTGGATCTGCTACCGTGAGCGGAGGGCTTGGTGGTAGGATCACTGGGGGTGCGCACTGCAGCCCGAGAAGTGTCGCTGAGTTGGATGGTGCCTCTTCCTGTACCTGAGCTTCTGAATGATTCTCCTCTGCGTGGTGCAGTTCCTGAGGTAGTGCTGCCTCCGCGTGCTCTGGTGATGCATCGAGCCGAGAGTAATCTTGTGTCGGCGAAGAGATGTCGATAACGAGCTCGTCTTCTGCGGTTGAAGAGCCGCTCGGCAGGTCTTTTGCATCCTGGATGTTGAACGCCGTAGTCATAGTAGATTTGATGCTTCCAGGTGTCAGCGGGGAGGGTGGTAGGACTGTAGAATGTTTGATATCGCCGGGCTTGGGTGTCTGAACATGCAGGGAGGTGGTGGAAGGAACGACTGTCATGACCGATGCATCGAGGACCGACCAGTGCTACGCGATGGTTTCCAAGTACCAAGAGGCGATGAAGACGAACAGATGAAGACCCAAATTTCGCTGAAGAAACTGGAGACGGGTCGCCGACGCTGCGCTGAAGGTCGAGGAGGATGTGGGTTGGGACAAAAGCTGCTGAGAGAGCTGATGCGAGCGTTCACATCCACGTGGAAGCGCATCAATTGTGAGAGCAGCTTACGACTGGCCACCAGCAGCTCAGACAAAGGCTGCTCGGGTCGGGTCGTCTCCTCTGTAATCTCGCAATGCTAACTGCGGTATATATACTCGATGAAGAGATAATTAAGACAAGCCGATGAAATCAATGCCATATGTCCTTCTCCTCGTGGCCAAATGACATCTCTCGAGGCGTAAGGCAACGTGTATGATGTTCATACATGCCCCCTCTGTTTCCATAACTATGCGACGAATGCAGCGTGTATCAACTATTTCCTAATCGAAAGTGCACTATATCATCGTGTACCAGTGCAGTGCAGGGATGCTGAGAGGGCCTACTTGCGATAGTGGCGCCCTTCAATGACCGTGGGTTAAAACGCGTTAAGAGTCTGTTCGAGAGCCTAAGCGAGCTCGAATAAGAGGCGAGGTAAAGTGGTTGTGGAACGGTTTACCCCGCGGCCACGGACCTGGAAGCTCAATCTGAACTGTCGCTCATCTGGATAATCACCGATTCTGTGGTTCCGTGGATGAGTTTCATTAAAAAGGCGTGTCGAAGAAAATCGGGCAACAAATTTACGTGCGAAGAAAAACATCTCCAGAAGCTAGAGGATCCTACTGCTCAGCCTTGTAAGGCTGAACGAGCATATTGCTGAACTCTTTGAGCTTCTGTGGCCCTCGGACCTCTTCCGTGAGAAGAGGGAGCTGAATTATGTGGAAGAATTCGTCGTAGAGTTCGTGTGCCTCGTTGAGGTACTTCTGCTGCATGGCGTGTCGTACGCGGCAGTGCTCACAGTTCGAGTCTAATCAAATGAAAGGGATGAGAACTGGCGCGGGATGATGGGCCGTGTGTTGTGAGTAAGAACGTACCCTTCTTCGGGAACAATAATTGGTTGACGACAATATTATGTGTGTCGATTTCGTAGGTAGTGAGCTCCTGGACGAGACGCTCCGTCTCATAGAGCGAGAGGAATTCGGAGATGCAGACACAGACAAACGTCGTCTTCTCCGGGTCCTTGAACTGCGTGTTGACCTCGGTGATGACCGCGCGCATGGACTCCAATTTGGCGAACATGTCTTCCGTCTGGTCGGCTTGACCACCCATGAGCGAGCTCATCTGGTTGATCATGGGACCAATACGCCCGCTCAGCGTGCTCAGCTTGCCCAGGGCCTTCTCAAGCACAGTCGGAAACGAGAGGAAACGGAGGGTATGTCCCGTCGGCGCAGTATCGAACACTATAACGGAATACTCCATGGACTTCACATGCCTACCAGCGGAATTTGTAGTAAGTGGGGTGTTTCAGCCGTAAAAAAGCGCGAGACGGACTTCATGATCTCTGCGAAGCTCATGGCTTCGTCCACACCAGGGATCGCGAACGCAAGGTCCTGCATCATGCTGCCCATCATGCCGTTAGAGTCCGCTGCGGGTCGCAGTAAGCATGAGAATACTAGGGGGCTAGACGAGACGAGAAGTAACTCACATTGTTCCACCATTTCCTGAATGGCACTCGTCGGGTCGATCTCCATTGCAAACAGGTTGTCGAACCCGTTCACCTTTGTCGCATCTTTGGAGAACTTTTGGCCGAATGCGTCCGAGAGGTTGTGGGCCGGATCCGTCGACTAGATCTCTTGGTTTAGTTTGATCTCTCCTTCGGCACGAGTGCCATGCACGTACAATGAGCAAAACAGACTGCCGACAACTCGCCAGCTGAATGGCCAAGGAACAAGATGTTGTCGTCTTGCCTAACACGTCCGCATAAGCATCTCGACGCAGTGCTCATCGATGTTGTTCTACACACCGACGCCACCCTTTCCACCTGCAAGCACAGATCACAGCCGGTCAGTGGCCACATACGCGTCCATAATTACGCTTGCACAACATACCGCAAAAGATCCACTTCAGAGACTTTTGGTCCAGGATGTTCTGCAACGTTGGCTCAAGTGTCTCGGCCATGATCAATGAAACTGAAGAAAACAGAGAAAAGAGTAGAAAAGATGGAGGTGGAGGATAACTTGAAAGTCTGATAAGTATGCGTGGAAGGATATCATGAGACGCCCATTCCGCGTACCTTCTCCTGACTTCCACCATACACCAGCCTCTTCGCACTCATTTCCGCTTGTTTCGACCAGGAATTCGTCAAGATACACAAGTTCAAACCAAACGTAATCTACAGAAGATAAAGAACGGGACGATCTCATCTACGCACATCTAAATGGCGGACAAGACACAAAATCTAGTCTCATTTCAAGGTTCGTCCGGCGTTGTATTACTTTGGAAGGGACATGATATAATGGCAAGGAATTAGCTTTACAGCTTGCAAACGAGCAGCGTAACGCGTATGGACTGCGCTACAACGACTATGCGCGGTACAGAAAGCACTGCGCAAATCGCACACATCGTCTCCGGTCTTCTCTGAAATTGACACATGGAAAGGGTCGAGAGTTCAAGAAGCTGCCTCCAGTAAAGACGGAGAACATCAAGGATGGCTAGTGCGTATGTCCCCTTATCATAAGCACTCATACTCACAACAACAACTCCAGTCTACAGTTATTACTCTTCGAAGCAGAGCGTGCATGGGTTTACTCCCGCGAACTCTCCGCGCTCGCTGCGCTACCCGCAAACAAAGACAAGGCAGCTGCGCAAAGACGCAACGCAACCTCTAGATTTCGACGTGCGGTTAACTGGGCAACACAGCTGCTCTCCCACAGTCAAGCTCTCCACGCTGCCGGACGACTCTCTGCATCAGACCTCATTCAAGTGACAGCATACACTCTCATCCTTAACGGCAGGAACCTCAGTGCTCGTTATGAGCTCGAAGATGCGCTTATTCAGCTGAGCGTTGCCCGTGGCCTGTTGGACGAACTCGCGGCACATGCTACCACCAGTAGAGATCAAGCTCTCGCTGTCGCATTTGCCGATGAGATTGGTCCTGAAATTAGACACTGTGCGCATCAGTTGGGCAATACTAAGTCTTACGATGTCGATGTTATCGCGTCCGAGTCTGCCTCTGCGCATAAGAACGAGATCGTTGAGAACTACGATAAGCTCGTGGAGGAGTTGGCAAAAGAGAGCGCGGGAGGGGCAGCTACGGAGAGGAAGAAGCTAAAGCCTCTGGTGTGGGAAGACGAGCCCGTGCCCGTGCGCAATCCCGAACTTGTGGATGTGCTGCTGAAGGTCCAAGAAGCGGAAGAGAAGCTGAGTGAGAGCTCGCGCGGGAAGGAGGACGCGATGGACGTAGATGATGAAGGAAAGAAAAAGGGCAAGGTCGGGAAGGGGACGAAGTCTAAACGTGGTGTCGCTGCGTATGACGCTATCCTCCTCGCCCTTAGCGATGCAGAAGGCGTCGCGCGTAAACTGGTAGAGGCGCAGCAGGTAGGCTTGCTTGTTAGAATTTGGCTCGTGGACATTCACCTGACGTTCATACTTTTTATTTGCAGCTGAGCACCGGCAACGCTACTGCTCCCACTGGAACGCGTGATCTCCAATTCCTCCATACTTTCATCATCTACCAGCTGCTCGCACGCCGCATACAACGAGATTTACTCCTGATTTCTACTCTCTTGCATCAATCGCAGACCTCGGGACATGCGAGGAAGGATGGTGCAAGTGCAGCTGGACCCTCAAAGCCGAAGCCTGCGAAGGAACAGGTCGATGGACGATTGTTCCCCGCAGTGGTCAAGCTTCTAGATACCGTCATTCAGAGCTTGACTCAGATGCGAACGCTGTCTATCGTCGATGACAGTCCTGATCTCGCCACAGCCGTCGATGCGCGCATATCATTCTCGAAAGCCAGAAAGTGAGTCTCCTGAATGTTTGCCTCGTTCTCGAGCTAATACGTTGTTGGACAGATCTCGTTATCTTGCTCGGTCATATTCGTTGGTGAAGAAATACGCCGAGGCACTGTCGCTCATGCAACACGCATCCATCCACCTCAGAGAAGCTCGTTCATCACAGAGTCTTCTCCCCTCCCCCACCGACGACCCGATCTCAACCTCCGACTCCGTATTCTACGAACTCCCCACTGACGCCATCACCACCTTGGAATCAGAGCTAGCCGAAGAAAGCCTCAAATGCAAGAAAGACTGGTTCACCTACAACGGCGGTGACGCCACCGGCGAAGTCGACCGCCAGACCTACAAGAAACCTCTGTTCTTCGATATCGCGCTGAATTACGTTGAGCTGAATATGGAGCGGCTGCAAGAGCGCGCGGGAAAGCAGGTGGTGCATGCACCTGCTGCTGTGGCTTCGCCTGTGCCGCAGAGGGTTAGTGGCGATGGGACGTTAGGGGAGAAGGCACCCGCGAAGAGCGTTGTCTCGAGGGCGAAGGTGGAAGAGATCGAGAGGCCTATGACGCCTGAGCCGACGCCTGCGCCTGCGGCGAAGGGTGGTTTGGGTGGTTTGCTTGGTGGTTGGTGGGGACGAAAGTGATGACGGGCTATTGAGGGGGACGATTTCTCGGTATGTACTCACGCTTTCAGCCTTACGTATTCTAACCTGGAGCTCAGATATATTCTCGCAGGTGCTTTGTAGATCTCTCAAACCGCAGTTGTATAAGAGCACGCATATATGGGAACAGATCTCACTGTCACAGAACAATCTCGCAGTAGCTTGTTTGTTTGTGTGTGTTATCTGTGCGACTGCGCACCGGCAGGTGAGCAAGAATATGTTGATCGAGACCGACAACGGTAATTGGACACAACTGTACGTTGGGTGTGCTTCGAGATTTTGGGCTGACATCCGTGTCGGATGAGTGGATGTGGTGAGAGCCGCTTGTTAGCCTTTGTTAGCCACTGGAGGTCCATGGTATAAGTAGGGCTTGTAGGAGAGACGAATGGGTAGGCCGTTCCTTTCTCTCTTACTACCATCTTCCTCTCTCCTCTTCTCCTCATCCTCTACTACCGTTTCTTCAACCCTTCTCTCTCTGCCTCCTTCCCCTCTCCCTCCTACATGGTACCCTTAATCTTCATCACTCTTCACCGTCGGTATGCAGCAGGCTGCAAACCCGTCACATCTCCGTCGTTGATCGACGCCTACTCCCCTCAAGTCCGCCCTCCTCTTCGTTCGTCTGAACGCTCCCGCGCATTCCCTATACACACCAACATCTAGCCCATCCATCTCAAGCAACAACCACTTCTACCTTCAACGTATACCCACCACCAACCGACTATTCCCTCCATCCTTCTATCCGAGTCTCCGTCTCCCCAGCTGTACATCGTTGGTACCTCCGGGTCCATGGGCAACTGCAGCATGAGTCCGGAGCCACCCCTCGTCTTTCAGTACTCCCGTTTGTTGGTTCTGGTAATGATTCTGTGGAATACGGATAGTATGTTTGCTCTTGACGGATGTGTTGTGAGTATTACATGATCTATGCTCTGTTGGACTGGAGGCTGACATCTTTTCGAAGAGCACCCGGGTTCCCCTCCGTCATCTCCTACCTACAAGCTCGTCTTCGTCCCTCTACCTCCTCGACTCTTTTCTCATAGCTTGTGCGACATGGTCAGCACCCGTCTTCGCTCCGCCTTCTCCCTCCCTTTCTTCCTTCCGACGTCCCTCCCATCTTTGCGAAGTGTGTCTGGCCTAGCACAACCTGGTGTCACCGATTGTTACTCGGGCTTTCGGTGGTCGCGTACGGATTGACTACGTCTCAATCGCTCTTCCCGCCCTCTTCAAGTTCAATCCTTGGTGTATCATTCATTCGCGCTATCCTGGGCTCGACACTCCCGTAACCCCCGAGCCTCTTCAAGTTCGACCTATCATACCACTCATTCGTGGTATGCCGGGCTCGACATTACCTCAACACCCACCCTCGTCTCATAGCTTGTGCAACATGGTCAGCGCCCGTCTTCGCTCCGCCCGTCTCCTCTTTCTTCATTCCGACATTCCCACACATCTTTGCGAGGCGTGTCTGACCTAGCATAATCTGGTGTCACCGAGTGTATCTCGGGCTCTCGGTGGTCGCATACGGATTGACTACGTCTCAATCGTTCTTCCCTCCCTCTTCAAGTTCGATCTCTGGTGTACCATTCATTCGTGGTTAACCGGGCTCGACACTACCGCACCTCCGAGCCTCTTCAAGCTCGAGCCTCTGGTCACCTTCCATTCGTGGTACACCGGGATCGACACCCCTCTCCTTCTTTCTCTTCTCTCTTCTTCGTCTCACTG
>JAXQGN010000366.1:0-26606 GCA_037039805.1 Irpex sp. M6601 | reverse complement strand
GTTCCGCCGAGGGTGTTGCTCGTGGACGACGATGCGGTTAGTAGGAAGTTGAGCAGCAAGTTTTTGCAGGTGTTTGGCTGTGCGATCGATGTTGCTGTGGATGGGATTGGCGCTGTCAACAAGATGAACTTGGAGAAGTATGATTTGGTGTTGATGGTCAGTTCGTTTTACTCCGCGGTGGCGTTGAAGATGTGTGCTGAATCGGGGTGTGTAGGATATCGTCATGCCGAAGTTGGACGGTGTCTCTGCGACGTCGCTCATCCGACAGTTCGACCATATGACGCCTATCATCTCGATGACGAGTAACTCGACGCCGGGCGAGATCATCAAGTACTACTCTTCAGGAATGAACGATATTCTGCCCAAGCCGTTCACCAAGGACGGTCTACTCCAGATGCTTGAGGTTTGTCTAAACTTTTCTTCGCATTCACAGCGCATCCGTCTCACCTATCCTTCTCACAGCGCCACCTCATGCACTTGAAAGTCATCCAGACCATGCACAGGATCCCTCGCTCAGTCGGCATTCCCCCGCTCTCAGATAGCAACTTCGACCAGGCGCTCTCAATCCAGGCCGCCAACATGGCCGCTGCCGGCCCCTCTGGCATGTTCGCTCTGGGCGAAGACGAGGGCAAGATCAACCCGCTAGCAGGCATGGGCCTCAGCGACGAGCAGTACACTATGATCCTCCAGAACATGGTCACCGGCGACTCGTTCATGGGCGGTATGGCCCTTGACATCGCTGCCGGACTCGATAGCGCGAAGCGTGCGTTGGACGACTCTGCGGACGGCCGGGATGGCAAGCGCGGACGCTTCGAGGTCATCGAGTGAACGTGGAGGTTGTGTTTCATATGGACAGTTCTCAATATCTTCGTCTCTCTTCCGCATTTTCCTTTCATTCTATGTGTGCGAAGGCCGATGCCTTCCACGTCGCTCTTCAACTTTATACCATCCCCATCACGCTCTCATGCTATGCATTCTTGAGCTTTGTTTTCTTTCTTCACGTTCCCCACATGCATCCTCAAGCTTCAGTCGTTTAGTTTGCCGAAGAGCCTGAACCTCATGTGTCTTGGAATCGCTTTGGTTCTGCTGATGTCTACGCTTTGAGCCTTCGAGCCCAGTGTACTCTGCGTTCATCTGTATCAGTATCAGTATCCGCTTTGTATCATTCATACCAGTTGAATACGTTTCAAAACTAAGAAATTCCCAACCAATTATGAACCGATCACGCCTGGCGCTTGGTTTAAATTGTCAAAGACGTCACTCTAGCATGCGCGAATGCTGAACGTGAACGTTGAACGTTATGTCCAAGAGTCCAGACTTTACAGTCTACTACTGTGTCTGCGGCATATCTCTTGCCCCACACCGTGTTCGCATTAGTTATCACTCCGATTTTGAAGACCTTCGCTGGCATGTAGCTGCTGACTATTCCACACTCATCGATCGGCAAGCACACCTCACGCTCTACAAGGTACTTTGGTCTGCTGCGATAATCCTGTCGACATGCCACTAACTTAATGTCTGCTCATTAGGTTAAGAAGTTCTGGTTCGTGGAAGACAAAGAGAAGTGAGCCGAAAAGGTCTCCCAACTATTCGACGAACACAAGCTAGTCCAGCTCTACCTGTTCAAACAATGGAGGAGGCGTTTGGCGATGCTTCCCTGACGCACTATGTGATTGTCAAGGTCGAGCTCACCACTGGTATGTGGTTTATTCCTGCATTCAGTCTCGGGTATACTCAGACATATGATCGTAACAGCATCAAGTTTCACGGCAAGTGAGTAACTAATAAGGCGGTCATATGTCTCTGTGAATACGCTATTAACTCCGCGTAGAAGGTGAAGAAGTCGCCGCACTTGCGCGACGTAACTATATGTCACATCCAGACAGCGCAAAACAGAGGAATGTGGCGAAGATCCAGAAGAAAGCAAACAAAACCGCGCAGGACAGCCGGCTACCTCGCGCACTCACAGGTTTTCCCATCCTTACTGGGCATCCTGTTTTCAGTCTATTCATGAGCATTGTGAATGGCTCCTTAGCCGAGAAGCCACTCACCTCTGCAGAGCTAAATCTCTCCGTTGACTTTCGTGAAATCTTCTTCGAAACCTACGGTGATGACCTCGAGAGGCGGAAGAATTTCCGGAAGACCTTTGACTCCATTGGACAAACGGCTGCAGCTGACGATCATTTGTTTTCCCCTGGTGGGCACGTCGAGATTCGTCTCTCTCCTCCCGGACAGGGCGCTCTAACTGCCGTGGTTTGCTTCTTGGAGCTGAAGAACGAGATAGGAGAGGGAGACTTAGATCCATAAACACCTGATTTATGTCCACGTGGACTGCGAGCTACAGTCGCAGAATGCCCTTACGGCTCTTGAGGGAGATTGTCCACGAGGATTCATCGCATACACGAGCAGGATTTGCCCATTCGCTCACTCGAGAGAGGGGGAAGCTGCTGCGAGAAAAGCTATGGGCGCAGTGAGTTCTTCATATCATGCATACTTCGTCTACGAAGCTCACACTTAATTCCATCGTCACCACAGGTCGCTCCTACAACAACACTGACTGCTTCCCCGCTGTTGGAGTCAGACTGACATGGCATGTTGATAACGCTATTGATGATCACACTTGCACGACTTATTGGCTTCGATCTATATATTTTGTTATCGCATCCATACAGCTCATAAGGTGTAGATAGCATACGAATACGTTCTGAAACTCACACAATGGATACACGATATCGTGAGTAGTCCGGCGTGAACATACAGCGTTGGTGACACGTTCTTTGTGTAAGCCCGGAGGCACGCGTACGACGAAAGGATAGAAAGCCCGGTCGCCGGTCGAGAGCTCGAGTGCGATATCGCAGGTCATTGAGAGCTACGGACATACGTAACACCGGGATATTTGACGATGTGTCACTTGCATACAAGGAAAGTCTGAGCGTTGTGGCGCGGGAGATCGATCTGCATGAAGCTCTGGACTCACCGGTTGCATAGTTTTCAAACTTCAAAGTTTGAACCTAGCTCTACGAATTTGAATGAAGAGGCAACTTACGTGTTTGATTTCACTTGGCTGTAATGCAAAGTACTGTGCATCGCTAGGGGTTGCTGAAATTTACCTACCGAATTGCCACCGTCAAGGTTCTAGGTTCGTCGAGTGAAAAAGGGTGCGAACCATTATGCAACGAGCCGTCCTTCGTGGTTGCAACCACGTATCGCAACTCCAATTTCACCGAGGATGCAGGGGTCCCTCATAATGTCTCTGATACTTCTGTGAATTGACCTGCGTTCCGCCCATGAGCGAAACTGAATATCAAGAATACGCGTGACTCACCGAGTGACATGGTCAGCCTGAGCCCGTGCATAGTAAGTAAAGCACAGTGCATACACAGTGCTCACGACCGGACCGTTCGCGTGAGCTAGAAACCTATCAGTCAATTGAAGAGGCCAAATTGCGGAATCACTCAAAATCAAGAAGCTCACACTTCAATTGGATCTTGAGAAGTCGTCACGCAGCCACGGTCATGAGTCGCACAATCGGTGCATCGCACCAAAGAGGAACAGGACCTACTGTCAGAAATAGCCTACGGTCATTTGCCTGCCCACCTCAAGTTGAAAGGACCGGGGTAGATACACCACGACATTCGTGGTAAATCTGCCATGGACCTATCCAACTCAAGCTGCGCGTGCTGCTGGTGCTGGTGGAGATTTGTCACTGGGGATGCTCGTATATGGGCACGGCGAGTCGGCAGCTGTTCTTAGAAGCTCCTGGCTGGTGAATGGGCTTCCCATCTGTTTCCCATTGCGGGATCAGGTTCCGTTCGTAGCTCCCATGTCCTAGGCACAGGATCATCGGGAAAGTAGCACGAGATATCCCCCGCAATAGAGCTTGGGACGCAGCTGACCGTAGCGCGTGAATCAGCCATGCCGGGGTGTATTCGCGCAATGCAGGCTTCAGTTCCTGCGCGACGACATCCTTGATTTTCGAAGTGATACCGGAAGAATACGAGCAGTGGAGATGTGGATTCTGATGCTCATTGTGAGATAATACACACCATCGAGAGTTATCTGGAAACATGAGTGACGCACCGGTGGTAATCAGCCAAGGCGAGGCTGGCAGGAACCGGTGGTGAATTATGGCCACTGTTGGTGACATGACGAAAAATTTTCACCTCACGACACGCGAGACGCCACATCCCTGGGATGTTTGTATAGACCGTGCTGTTCGAGCCGTTTCTTATGATTCCGGCCGGCGACCTGACGAGACTGCCGCAGGCATTGTCAACACATCGAGGAAACGTTGCGTTTTAGTCACTTTTGGTGAAATTTTGGTACGAATGGGCGCGGTTGGGAACGGGCGGCCTGGCGAAGTGGCTGAAAATGTGTCAGTAATCTCGGCCGACATTCCTGTCGACGACGTTGAAGCAGTTGAGCTCGTAGATAGGGTAGTATAGGTCGAACAAAAGCAAGAGGAGGATGGAGGAGAGGAGAAGCTAGGGTTAAGGTTACGATGATGACGGCGCTGTCAACGAGTGTTACCGCGTCTCGCCTGTTTGTCTCGACTCTCATCTGCTGCTCGTCGTTCGTCCAGAGCCTACTCGACATGCACGCGGCCGAACGCAGCAACATGTTTAGAGAACAAGTTGAAAGGGACATGATGCACGTTGACGCCAAGCATAAACCGTTCCGGTAGTACCCACAGCAATGGATCATTTCGCCAGCTTTACAAGCTTCCAACTGCCATCTGTTCTCCCGACCTTTCCTCGTGAAACAAAGTCATTCTTGGGGATCACCGTCTCCCAACTGCCCCTCGCGTATATAAACCCACACCACCTGCTCTCGCTCGTCAACAACAACTAGCAACATTCACCCAGCCCGTAAGTTTCGTCCTCCTGCGCCTCAGCTACTCTCATTGACCCTTCTATCTACCACAGCCTTACATAGCTATGGCAGGTGCCACAGACCTCCCCAATGAGCTGCTGCTCATGATATTTCCCCTGCTGCCGCTTCAAGCACTCATCGCAGCCCGTGCCGTCAGCCATAAGTGGCGGCATCTCGCTCCCCTATCTGATATCCACCCAACCCGCCGCAAGCTCCTCAGCCTCTACGACCAATTCGTCACATCCCCCGCCTTTCATGTCACTCGACCTATCATAGAACCCCACCTCTGCTCCTTTGACCGCAATGCCTACGTCTCTGCTCTCCCCAAAGCCACACCAGAGGACTTCAGGATGTGGCTCCTCGAGTGGCCATCCCGTGCCGCGATAGCCTGTCTCTGGCCAGGTCTCGACTCGAAGTTCAATATGAGCGAGGACATCTTTATCTCGAGACGCGACAAACGTAACCTGCTCGTCCCTAGACCACAGGTGCGCAGACACGATCTGGCGTTATTCGGCGGACACGCATACGTGAGTGCACTCGAGATCCTCGACGAAGGCAATGGATGGAAGCATTGGGTGATTTTGGAAGGAGAGCATAACGGCAAAGACCTTCGTGGACATGTCTACTCCAAAGTTCGTGGCGAGGACGGTGAAGACGGGTACGGCGAATTCCTCGAGGCGGACGGGTGGCTTCGCTATCTTCAGGCGGAGGTATCGAATGAACAGTCGCTGTTGGAGGAGTTTGGTCTGTATTGTCCGTGCCAGTCGTGCCAGGGTCGCAGCGTACAGTTGGCATATTAGTTTTGGAAATTTTGGATCAAAAGGCGAACAGTGAGTACCGGTGATTCTTGTACCCACGACTTTGACTTATGGTTTTCGGATTTTAGTGGCGTTGCCGTTCGTTGTTAAACTTGTTATCACATAGGACTCATACCCTGGACTTGATTCTGCAGTACGATACGACATCATCATTCTCACGAGTAATTTATGCTTATGACGTAGCTTCCAAATTCCACTTATCTTCCCTCTCGTCTCGCCTGCGTCGCTCAAAGAGGATCTCAGGCATGCTTGAATGGCCATATACCGTGAAATTCTCAGACAATGTAGCGCCCATCCGTTCACGCCTTGGAGCAGTTGAAGACCGTGTTCGTGTTTATTGATCCTCATAGAAGACCAACAAACGAAGCTCGATAGACTCCCTCAACGGAACACCCTCAGGCTTGGTGATATCGTCAAACGCCGTATGGGGAGTGAGAATAGCAGTCTTTCCATCGTTTCTGGAGTCGAAGCTGGCACACAAAAGAAAGATGCATCGTGAGTGCAGCCCGCTATCGACATTATCACCCCTGGATGTCTCACCACTTGATCAAGGCAAACTCGTCCGGTTCCATCCCCTTCAAGTACTTCCATCTATGGCCGGGATTGAACTTGACACTGAGAGTCTCGCCCTTCCTATCAGGGTAGACGAGGTCAGTGGGAATCAAGTCCTTTTGGGCGTCGATGCTCCTGAAGTCGCAGAACGCGAGCGGCCAGTCCCACGCGGTGTGCTTGATTGGACGCCAGAGGTTGATTATCTGGAAGCGATGCTTCAGTAGCTCGGGCACGTGTTCAGCTGGTAGATGACGATGGACGCGAGCCACTGACGATGCGGCGGTTTGGTCAACATGAACCCACGTTACTGGCTGCCGTGTGTCGGGACTATCATCCAGCTGGTCTGGGCGACGTCGGCGGATAGCTGGAGAGGCGAGAGCAAGGGGAGTGAGGGGATGCCGTAGATTGGATGTTCAGTCTAGTGATGCATACGGTGAGAAGAGAAGGGGATGCTTACTGTGGTCAAACGGCTGGATCCGACTCGCACCGGTGAGCCTCTTCACTAACTCGACGCTCTCAGGGTAGTACTCTCTGAGTATCTCCTCGTCGTTGGCAAACGAGGTGTACGTCTGAGGATGCCGGAAGAGCTGGAAACCTGCGTTGTCGAGAGTGTATTCTCCCTCTTTGCCACGTATGTTCTCTATCTCGAGCTCATGCGGTTCCTTTTTCCAGTTCTGACCGCGACGTCCAGAAGAGGGATCGACGTTGATGTCGATGTATGGCTTGGAACCATCGGCGGGGGGCGTGAAGTAGTTGAGGGTGGCAATGACAGTAGAGGAAGAAGACATCGTGCGCGTTGTTGAATGCAGCGCAAGGTGTGACATCGGTAGTCATGAGATATGGCAGGTATGTTGGCAAATCTCGACTACTTATCCCTCATGTCCTTATTGATGTTTATCCTTGTCTGTAGATCTTTTCACATGGCGTGCTTCTGAGGCTACAGATTGCCACGATTCTCCACCACCGGGCACACCAGGATCGGTACTCCGAGCAGACTGACTAAGATGCTTGTCTTCACACACCCAGGGCGTGTCCTGCGAACGTACGTGACCACTTTGTGAGAACGACAATGGATCGGCTCATACTGTCTGCAGTTTGTGCAGTGCCTGTGAATTTAGTAGAGGCCCTAGCAGTAGTTATTGTTTTACTGATGATTGACTGGAGCAAAACGTTAGTAGTGCGCCAGTGTAAGTATGACACGCTTGAGCGCTTGAGCGCTCACTGCAGTCAGATCCCTGATCAGGAAATGATCGTCACCGGACGTCCAAGCAGGCTCGCCACGACGGTTGGGATGCAGACTCTGTATGCTGTTTTTGTTCACTCTCGTCGTAGTATTCATGCTCACCCTTACATATCTCGTCAGTCGGTGGTTGCTGAACGGCATGAAAACTCAATAGTGCGCCTTCACGCACGAACAAGAACAACGACTGCCAGTGGCAACTACCATCACCGCCTTAACACTGCAGCTACTACTGCAGCACTCTGGGTGGGTGAAGTGGCGACACAACAAGACATAGCATCTCCATTATACTTTTCTAACAATCGAGCAGTGCATACATACGGGATTGTGGCGAGTTCCTTGTTGGCTAACGGCAGTCCAACTTCATCTGAGTGGCGTATAAAGGCGAAATAGTGGTTAGAGCGTGTTGTCTCTCTTGTATCTCCCTCTGCCGTCCACTCATATCATCACACTCACACTATTTTCCCCTTGCTAATCCCACAGCGAACGCGATTACATGTTGTCGAGGCTGATCAAACGCGTTCGGGCTGCCTTGAAAAAGGTTGCCTCGAAGACGGCCAAATGCACCTCTCGTTCAACTCCTTCTGTTCCTACTGCTACCGAATCGAACTCGCCATGCGAGCCTAGCCTGGACGATGCGCCGCAGGAATCTTTGCCAAGTATAAGTAAGACGTCTTCTACTAGTAGGGCTGTCGTTGAAAATACCGCTGCAACTACCGATGCTCAGGCTGCTCCATTGCGTGCGGTCAGTTGTGTTTCATCGTGCTTTCAAACTCATATTCGCCACCCCTCATGCAAAATATCTGTGCAGCATCAGGAGTCCAACGAATTCCATCATAGGGAACCTGAGCCGTCAGATGTTGTGCCCTATCGCTCTCCTGACAGTATTGCAACCTACTTATTCCCCTTCAAAGGCGAAACGGTGCGTTAGAGCGTAACGCCTCCTTCCTATTTCCCTCTGTCGTCCACTTATACTATTGCACCCACATCACTTGTCTCTCTTGCCAATTCCACAGCGAACTCGATACTTGTTGTCGAGGCTGGTCAAGCGCATTTGGGCTGCATTGAAGAAGGTCGCGGCCAAATACACCTCGCGTTCAACTCCTCCGATCCCCACTACTACCGAGCCGGTCTCACCAAGCGAGCGTAACCTGAACGATACACCACACGAATGCTCGCCAAGTATTACCAAGACTTCCTCTACCGGTAATGTCGTCATTGATAGTACCGCTGCATGCCCAGCTTCTCAGGCTGCCCCATCGCCCGAGGTCAGTTGGTTTTGAGTACCTTCGCATCTTCAAACTCATATACTCCATCACTTATACAAACTATCTGTGCAGCATAGGGCGTGCGACGTATCCCATCTAGTGAAGCTTGAGCCATCTGACGCTGTGGCCCATGGTTCTCCTGGAGGCGTCACGACCTATCTATCCCCCTGCCCACGCGACACGCCGGCATCGCTCTTCCCTGCTAGCTTCAGTGCTGCAACCTGCAGCGACAAGTCCACAAATGACTACGACCATGACAGAGCACGAGCTAACTGGTGCAGGTTGAAGGTCGCCGTCCGCGTCGCTCGAGCCTCTCGCCTGCCACCACAAGATGTGGCTGCGATATATGCCCCCAAACCAGCCAAGCTATTGACCCCATCCGACTGCAATACTTCACAGGTGGATGTGCACATGCAAGGCAGCATGCTTTCGTCCCTCTTGGCTTTTCGTGCAGAGAATCCTCGGTATCTAGGTCCTATCACAGTCCACAGTCCCCAAATCAGGTTGGACTCGAATACAGAGGGAGTCGACGGCCAGGTCAATAGCTCTGCCTTCCCTGCGCCCAACTATGACGAGAAGCCCCGGGTTATCGCTGACACTGTCCACGACCTCTACTTCGTGATCGACGGCACTCTCGGCAGCGGCGCGTTTGGGACCGTCATGAAGGCTCGTTTGGTTCTCGACTACAGGCCTTCCATTGTCCCGCTGGACGTACAGCTTGCTTCTCTACCTACTACCCGCACGGTGAAATGCGCGATCAAGGTCATGCAAAAGGATCAGGTCTACCAGTATGACAGCGGCAGATTCGGGGTAAGGCAGGAGGAAAAGGCGTTACGGAGGGTGACCCATAGTGGGTGGAAGTTCTTGACGGCTGTGTGGGCGATGTGGGATGACCATAAGAACATATACTTTGCTATGGTAAGCCTCCGGTTCCAGATGATAAATACGGCCATGAGTCGCTTAGATACAAATTTGCTTCCCTGCAGCCGCTTTACCATGGAGAGCTCACGTGGTATACGATGTCGCCTTTGCTTAGGGACCCTAAACGATTGCAGGTGCTCATAGCTGAACTGGTGGGTTGCTTATCACTCCTAGAATGTGATAGTTCATCATCGCTTAATATGTATACGACAGATCATCGCAGTGTCCAATCTCCATGGACTAGGAGTAATGCACCGTGACATCAAGCCCTCCAACGTCCTCGTTTCTTCCGATGGACACATCGCTCTTGCCGACTTCGGCATGGCATACGTTCATCCTACCGTCACTCCTCTCTATGCCACACCTACCATCGAATGTCAAGGAGCTCGCGAAGACGTGGTGCTGAGAGACTCATGTGGCGGCACTGACACCTACTTGGCGCCAGAGATCATACAGAGTGTAACCAACCCCGGCCAGGAGTATACGTGCAAAATCGATGTATGGGCCATTGGTTTGGTTATATACGAGATGGCGCTAGGGCTGGATCGACCGTGGTTTGGTGAGCCAGAGGAGATGCGTGCCCAACGCATGGGGAATATGTTTGCTCTTATCACGGAAGAAGAGGCTGTAGAGCAGTACATGAAGGTTAAGGAAGGGATATGGAAGAGAGTAACGGATGCCGAGTTTGACTGGGCAAAGGTAGAGCAAGTCGACGAGAAGTTGGCTAACTTATTGAAGAAGGTAAACACTCATTTATTGGGCCTGTCCAATGTGTGTACAGTGTTGACGGCCTGGTCGCAGATGCTCGATCCCAATCCCAGCAGACGCATCTCAACGGTGCAGGCTCTCCAGCATGTATACTTTGACGATATCAACTTCGACGAATTAGACGACTCAGCTCCCGGTTAGTTCACTTCAACGATCTCCCTGCATCGTATCGTTGACGAGCTTTTTATTGCCAACTTTGTGATTCGTCTCTCAGGTCCACTCAGTAATCCACGGGAACCCTCCTGCAAACTCGACACAAGTCTCACCTTCCGAAGCTTCTACAACTGGGAGCGCGACAAGAACGGGGACGTTATCGCGCCGGAAAATGTGAAACGTCAGAAGGAGCAGGATCGCAGGCATCCAAACGCGCATCTATACCTTTGTCAAGGGTTGGAAGAATACTTGGCTGCGATTCATGCAGGTGTACTTAGTGATGATACTACGGTGGGTGTCGGTCACTGGCAGACTAAGCAAGCAAAAGTCGAGTACGTAAATGAGATGCGACACAAAGACTTGGACCGTGACGAGGAGGAACAAGACGGATCAGAATCTGACTGTGAAGGGGAGCAGCCGGAGGATGAGGCCATGGAGCTTCTGAAGTTCTTCCAGAGTTTGCAATCCAAATACGGTGTGGGTGTGCCCCTCTCCGAGCTTTGAAGCTGCTCTTCAAGAACACGATCACCCAGGTTCCTTCTCATTGGAGTCGTCATACCGCCCTCTTCTCATTGTGCACGTGTATATCATATCTTGAACGTATCTTACAGTAATCATCGTCGTTATTAGCTAGAGCCCACACTTATATAGGCATGAGGCAGAACCCGTAGGAGCGTTTATGTCTGTTGCAAGCGATACACACCGTTTAGCAACTCTTTCCAAGGATGTGGGACAGAGATATGAGTATCTATATATACATACGGGAGTTCAAAATCAGCCCGCTCGATATCCACTCTGTGCGAACATTCTTTCAATGCACGCCATTAAGCCGTGTATTTAATTGCGCGACGAGGCCGTAAGCCTTCTCGCCTTGGGTAGGCCGCACCTTCATCTTCGATACGAATCTTTCTCGGTGCATGGCGGCGTGTGTGAGCTCGCGTCTCCTTTTCCGGCTCTGAGCATGCAACTTCCGGTGGATGGGCAACTACTGTCTTCCGCGACGATGATCTGGTTATCCTATTCGTTGATTCAGACTTCGTCGTTCTCGACTTCTTCGACCCGGGTGCGGGGATAGCGTCAGTGAAGTTCGAGTTCGGGGAGGTAGGAGACATCTCCGCAAGGGCACGCTTGAGGCGCGTGGGACTGCCAAAGTGTACGGCGATAGGGGACAGAGGCGGACGGGGTGGCGGGGAAGATTTCGACAATGCAGCGCTTGGAGCTATGGTAGGCTGGCGTTCGGTCCCCACGTCGGTATCATTTGCGGTCGTAAAATCTTCATGGACGCAGCTGTTGCAGTCTGCGTTCACGTTCTCCTTTCGGCTGAGGACGTCCGTGCTCTCTAACTCTCGAGTAGTATCGACTTCTGGCCCCACAAGGAGGATCTGTAACTTCGCAAGTGCATTTTTGATGGGTTCCAGTTCCAGAGGTTCATCTATACAATTCTTTGCCATTTTGTCGTCGCTTTCCCAGCCAGCTTGATCGATGGCGTTTTCGAAAAGCTTTAACCAAGTGGACGGTCTGGACACTTTCTCGCGAAGTTTATCGAGCCGCTGGCGGATGATCCGGGGGTCTTTGGTCGTATCTTTGTCAGAAACGTCTTTGCCTAAGTCCTCCTTCACGTTAGGCTGCGCCTCTTTGGTATCTGAGGTCGAGTCGCGGTAGGTAGCCCGAAAGTCCGAGGGCTTCAAGATAAAGCACAAATGATAGTAATCTCTCCAGAGTCTTGCCATATTACCGAGAAGAGTATTGAGTGGACGGCTCGCGAAGGTTATAGTTGTCCCGAAGCTCTCGAGAAGGAAGTACTTTTTATCGCCACCGACTTGGACATTAGTGCCATCTTCAAGCGTCTCTGTATAGCTCTCGTAAAATATGTTTGATGGCAGATGATCACTTTCATGACGGTAGTACTTGATAGACCCGTATAGCAAAGACCAGAACAGGGCCTCGAAGTCGTCCAGTAATTTGTGCGGCTTCTTAGGGTCTTTGAGTAGCGCAATTGACATAGATAGCCAGGTACCCTGCTGGGTGATTAGCATAAAGACATCTAGTAGGATCATTGAATTGACTACGTACTATGCGCGAGGGCGGCCCCTCACTTGAATCTGCGTCGACTGCGCCGGCAAGTTCCCAATCGGCCAAAACGCCGGAGACCTTGCCGTCGATTATTTTCATCATGACATTATACCAACTAATATCACGATGAAGTAGAGCACAATTCTCGTGCGCCGATACTATTGCTATAAACCACAGACGCAGTTTGTCAGCTTACATTAAACCTCCTTTCATCAACACGAACCTCTGAGACAGTCACGAAAAGCAATGACGGCTTGTTTAGAGTTGACGGCCGACTGGATGGGATACGCCAAGGGCTGAAGTAGTCGGTGGTGTTGATGTTCTTTAGGTTCACTGTGGGCTACGTCCAACGTGAGCAACTTCGTCCAATCCAAACAGCGTGTGGAGTCACTCTTCCCATTCACGGTCACGTCGCCACCAGAAAGAATTTCGGGTACGAAGCAGACACCAGCCTCGGAAAGCTGATGATAGACAGTTTTCTCTGCGGTCAGATCGGCACGTACGACTCGCCAGGTATCTTTGAGGAAGATGAGCTCTGCGCGAGCGATGTGATAGGCAACGTATCCACGAGTGGCGCGACTGATAACAAGTGGATGAAGGAAGAAGGGAGCCTGGATAAGAACTTGGGCAGACTCCTTCGTAACATCGTCTTTCACTGTGACCTTGGAAATAGGGTACTCGTCGTTGAGCGTGTCTTCCGCGTGAGGTAGTATAATCTGTGAGCTTGCCGGATTTATCATGTCCTGTAGGAATTGCTTCATAGCTTCACGAAATGTCCTCTTCTCCGCGGCGGACGCAGTTGTGACACTGGAGTCGAAGCCTCGTTTAGCATCTGACATGTGGTTATAGCGCCAGAAGAACTGAGCAAGGAGGCGTGCGTTCTCTACGTAGTCGAACGAGTCGGAGACAATGGCGCCAGAGTGATCCCAGTAGAAGAACCGCGCGTAACGGCCACATACGAGTAGCTGAAAGAGGTGAGTGCGATGTTGACGAGAAAACACGAGAGCCGCGTAGTGAGCCATCTGGCCTCGGACCTTTGGCGCACCAGCGACCTTGTCTTTCTCAAAGCCGATCTTCTGGTCCATAGCAGCTCCTTGTCGTTTATCAGCCGTTGTCTGGATGCTCGCGGCAGACCAAAACGGGTTCATTTTGGAAGACTTCTCAAATTCGACGATAATGAAGTCCGAAGACCAGTCAGGTGTATGGAACTCCTCAGTCGTTGCGCCTCCTATCCCTATACCAGCGATTAAATCGAATCGTCAGTAGGTATCTCTTCAAAATCCTCATTACCATCGCTAGCGGGTCGTAACGTACCTGGCAACGAGGAGAGATTCCCGTCGCAGCGGGACGGTATAACATCTCCCATAGCCTTTCCATTAGACATCAGGCAGAATTTTACCTTCGGCGAGAGATTATGCTCTCTTACAGCCGCCTCCTACATTTAATGGCAGTAGAGTTAGAAGGACATGTGAATCATAGCCGCTTTAGAAGTCTGCACGCACAAAATTTTCATCATCCTTAGGCTCGACATCAAATCCGTTGTGTTTATCACACGCGGGTGCGGGGAATTCAACGTCCTGTCTCATCTTTCTGAGAACAGGCTTCGACACAGGCATCAACTTCTCCAAGAACATATGCGGCTTGTACGGCCCATACCACTTTCTGAGCATTACTTCTGCCCATTGTTCCTTATCCAAGGATCCTGGGAGTGAGCTCATATCGATAGATCGTTGGTAGCCAATAGTGGCGGCTGTGAACATATTGAAATCAGTATCGAGAGCCGTGACCGTACGCCGAGACAAAGACTCCTGATAGGAAAGATCCACGGTATGTAGGTAAAGAAAATAAATATACTCACTGTAGCAATAGAGATAGAAATCAGGTGTATGTGGATGGCGATATTTCTACGATATGGCTGTACGAGTATAAGCAACGAGTTTCAACGTTTCGAGTTCGACACCCGCTCGGCATATCCCGTACCTTCCCAAAGGGGCAGGTATATTTTAACCAGACCTAAACAGGCAGTTTCTCACGATTTGCAAAAGGAGATTGCATTTCAGCGTGTCATAGCGTGCAGTAGGCTCAATGGTGTTCGATTCACAGCTATCATGCTATATACGCCGCTGTAGTCTCCTCAGACAGAAGGCCGAGACATCCCAGCGTCGTAGTCCTCGATTTACCGTAAGTAAGTCCGCGTCGAGGACAGAATGACAAATGATTAGGATGGTGACTTACGGATGTGACGCGTCAGCGTAAAACATCTTAAGCAGAAGACCACTGCAAATGGGTTTTGGTCTGAATAAGTGTCAGAGTCTTCGGTCATCGCCTACCACTGGCTACCCACAGCCACTTGCCAACAAATTTGCAGGCCGGCGTCGTGCGTGACTTATAAATATATGGTCTTGTGTTTCATATGATAGGTTAAAGTAATGTGCAAGATGTTAAGAACAAGAGATGTCCATCCAGGCAACAATGCACATGCAGCGTTATTTCAAGTTAAAGTGTAATGTGACGGACACATGTGACACGATGTGTATGATTGTCACGCTGAGCCTGTCACGGCGCTATAAAGAGACGCCCGCCACTCGGTACCTCTTGAGTCTTCCTCGTCCATGTCCAAGCAGTGTTGATGGGTTTGCCACTACTTAACCTCCTCGGATTTCGGCACAAGCGTCGCCGTTATGTTATTGGACCTGGATGAGCCATGAGTCGCTCGTTCACCTTGTTCTACCGCCAGGCACCGAACGGCGTAGGCCATGATTGCGGAACATGGCCAGTGGCCATGGCCAACGCACGGACAGACATCAAGGCCCTCCAGGACACGAAGCACGTTTTACTCTATACTCTGCTTGTCATTGATCTGTAGGACTGAGCTAAAATCATGGCCATGGCTGTTGTATAAGAGGTTGATTGGTCTAGTGGCATCCATCCCTCACCCTCCCTTCCATCGCTCTCAAGCTCTCCGTGTTAGTTCATTATAATCAAGACGTCAATATGCTACCCGAACTGTTCACTCGCGCTCACAGCTACTTCCTGAGGTTCGCCTCAAAGACGGCTCCAACTGCAGCCACTACCTCTACCTACGGGACCTTCAAGTTAGGCTTGGGTGCGCTCGATGCTCCAGTGAAACGGCTCATACTATGCGAGCCAAATTTGGAGTATACACCGGGCAGCATATCTCATATCTTGTATGGTTACCTCGTGTGTGAGAAACTATCAGGACTCAACTGCGCTACCACACTTGGTTTCCGTCCTCATGTCAAGGCAAGTCATCCAGGCTCTTCGCATCTTCATTTTGCGACTGCATATTAACGACATACCCAATTAATAGGATCCTACACTCTCCTGGTACTTGTCCAGGTTCATCACAAAGACACCTGCGGCTATCCCCGCTACATCTGCCTACGGGACCTTGGACGCGCTCGGACCGGTAGAACGGCTCATACTATGCGAGCCAAATTTACAGTATACACTGGGTAGTATCTCCCATATGTTACACGGTTATCTCGCGTGCGAGAAATTATCAGGACTTGACTGTGTTACCGCTATCAGTTTCCGTCCTCACGTCAAGGCACGTCATCCAAGCTCTTTACACATAATGCTTCTCAACTAAATACTAGTGACGCACCTAACACACAGAATCCTCTATTCACCTACCATATTGATATCCATTTTGACTATCTAGCTGCCCTCGCAGAACAGAACACGGACACCATTACGGAGCTCTCTTCTTTCGCATACGCAGGCTTCACCCCATCAGCACACGAAGAAATTGACTCGACCGATGCCGATATTCAAGATATTTTTCTTTCTGAGCCAGTCGTTCCACGGCCTATACACAAGGCTCCCACATACCCTCCTGGCCTACAACTCCCAAACCTCGCCCGCTATCCCATCACACCCCCTCCCACAGAACCTAGCGTAGGTCGACTCTACCCATCACGCGGTTTCCGTCTTCAATGGCCAGCGGATGCGATTGCGCCCTGCCCGGTCGAAGTCGCCTCCAACGAACCTGCACCTCGTATACTCGAACACAATGGCGCCCGATTCAAAGTGACGGGCGAGCTAGGAAGTGGCAGCTTTGGACACGTTATGCGAGCCTTCGTGCTTGGTCCGGGAGAAGAGGAGCTGGTAGAGGTGGCTATCAAGGTGATGAACAAGGACTATGTGTATCGGCATGCCGAAGGCAGGGACTTGGTGTTGAAGGAGAAGGAGGCGATGGAGAGGATCATGCAAGCAAGCTCCTGTGAGTCGGTGGGGCTGGTGGGGTTGGTGAAGGCGTGGTGCGACGAGGAGAATGTTTACTTTGTCATGGTAAGTGTTCGTTTGTTCGGTTTCATTTGTCTGGTAAGTTCTCGCCAGAAAATAACTGACGACGTTGTGGGATGGTTACAGCCACTTTATCATGGAGACATCTACACGCTTATTGAGCAACGAAACCTTGCACACCCGTCATATGCGATGAGATACATCGCCGCCCAACTCGTACGTCGTTCACATATACCATATATTCTTTGTCTCGCTAATTCGCTGTCCTATCTTGTTAACTCAGATCCAAGCCATTGCGAATGCCCATTCTCTCGGCATCATGCACCGCGACATTAAGCCCCCCAACATCCTCATCTCCAAAACCGGCCACCTCGTTCTTGCAGACTTTGGCTTAGCATACGTCACACCTCCCGGAGTCGATCTCGCCGGGCTGGGGTTCGGGGTGGACTCGCTCTGCGGGACGGAGGTGTACGAGGCACCTGAGATGATCTTGATGCATATTGTCTCCGACTACGAGCACTTAACGCACGAACTTGTACCTTTGCCTGAGAGCGAGAGGTTGAGGTATACGTGTGCGGTGGACGTCTGGGCGATGGGATTGGTAATCTACGAGATCGTTGTCGGCTCGCTCAACCCGTGGTTCCATTCGTCGTCCAGAGAAGAGACGAGGAACAGGATATTAGCAGGTTCTCATAAGGCGTTTGACTGGCAGGCAGTGGAATCATTTGATCCGCTCTTGGCTGACCTGCTGAGACGTGTAAGTGGGCGCGGGCTACTTATATCTTCCGTCGCATTGTGATCTGATTCCAAACGTTTCCACTGCTGTAGATGCTCGACTATTCACCTCGGCGACGTATCACTGCCGAAGAGGCGATACTCCATCCCTACTTTCAAGGCATTCATTGGGACATACTGGCCGAACGTACGTCCTCCATACCTTTTCTTGATTACAATATCTTCCCCATCTGTCTTTGTCTTATGAATGATACTGACAAACTCTGTAAACATAGAAGAATCACAAGGACCCATTTACCCAGTCCCACCGCCACCGCCTTGCACCGCATCCTCACATGAATACGAGAATTCATTCTCGGCCTCAGACTTTGTAGTGTCCGAGGAGGAAGATCGTAACGTTCGTTGGCAGCGCAGTATGGACAGGAGAGAGCCACAGGCACACGAGTTTGCGTGCTCACTTGGGCGGGTGTACGACGTGCTTGGCATTCCGCGTGAGCCTTGACGAAGACTGTTTCACGACAGCAGGAGATGAGTCGGGTTTGTTGTGCGATTTGTTTATGATTTATCATTGGGACTTTACGTTATGGACATCGGGAAGTGAATCAGCTGTATCGTTTCTTGTATACTATTTCTTGTAGATTGCTACTGGGCTTATTGGGCTCGTGAAAATGGACTTTTGATCGTTTGTTTTAGTCACAGCTCGATCACGACCGAACGTCTTCCAGCGAGTTGTACTTACAACATTACATTTCAACAAGGTCCAGGAATACCGCTTGACATGATAGGCGCAGCGTAATACAGTGATATACAAAACGGCTCTCAGTAAGCCAAAGAAATTTTGATCATGAGAGACCAGCAGCCTTTCTAAGAGCAGCGAAGTTAGGTGTGCCGAGTCCGGTGACAGGGTCCCATCCCTTAACGGCAGGGAAGCCGTTCGTATTGCATCCTGGGTTGGAGCCTACGCGATAGTGATTAGTTCACCTCTTTCAACCCAAAAACATCAAATCTACTCACCAGTGGTGATGTCGTTGAATGCCCCCGGGTTAGCGTACAAGAACGGGTTCAAGAATCCGAGCGGGCTCTTTCCAGCAGAGATCAACTCATCATTGATCAGCGCGACGATACCTGCAAAGATGGGACTCGAGCAACTCGTGCCATCGACAAGCTCAGTGCGTCCGTTGACGACGATCTCGAGGTTCGTCCCGATGGCAGCGACATCGGGAATGGCACGCCCAGATCGGTTGAACTTGCCAGAGTCGGTGTTGCCGAGAGTGGTGAGGAAGCTTGATACGGCGGAAGCTTGGTAGGAGGGGATGCCGAAGAAGTTGGAGAAACCGCCAGAGGAGAAGGACGCGGATGTCTCGCTGGTAGAACCGGAGAGTTGAGTCGCACCAACGTTGGTGATGCTAGTTAAAGACGTTAGTTAGATGAGAATAGGTATTAAGTGCTTTGAGATACATACAATGGGCAGTTGTTAGGGAATGTTGGGATGAACGTCGTGCAGCGCTCGCCAGACGAGCCACCACCGACACCACCATCTCCTGAAGCAAAGAGGATAGACACACCACGAGTACCGAGTTGTGCATAAGCATTACACAAGGTGCTAAATATCATATTAGAAAAGGTGGGGCGGTGACAGAGTTAAAGGAGACACATACTTCGTCAACGATTTCGAGACATCTGGCTCGTCATCACCATAACTGGTAGTGAGCACCTGAGGTGGGCTGCTCTCGTTGTTCAAGAAGTTGATGATGTCCAAGAAACCTTCGAGGTCTCCGTCCTGGAAGTTCTCACCAACGGAGATGAAAGTCGTTGGAACGCCGGAGGCGATGCCGATGGTATACTGGATGTCAAGATTCTGAGAGGCATCGTGAGATAAACTAATAATCACAATAGTCCAAGGGGGACTTACGGCTTCAACGCCGGCTTCGTTGTTTCCCTGAGGGTTACGACCACCATCAAGAGTCTGCAGGGTGAAGGCCGTGGATGAAGGCAGATCAGGGCGGAACTGCTTCAGGAAAGTCTAAACATCATAACCGTCGTTTATCAGAATGGTATCCATACGCAACGAATCTGCTCGCACCGTCAAATCCTTCTGCTGAGCGAATTGCTCAATGAAACCGCTGACGGCCAGCTGGTTTTTTGATGACTTGGCAAGGGCGGTGGGGACACCGTACAAAGTCTGGACGCATCCAGGAGTAATGCCAGAAGAGCTGCAGGTGGCATCCGCTGCTCTACGGGCGTCGTTGTTGGCGGACACAGAGTGCACGATTGGTTTACGTCCCTTGGGGCTTGGGAAGCTATAGGCAACGTCTTTAATCTAATTCTGTCTATTTTTGACTTCCTACTTACCTGACTGTCGGGTGAATGACGTCGATGTGACCCTTCAAGCTGTCTGGGATAGAGTAGCTGAGAGTGCGAACGGTCTGCTTGTTGGTGGTAGGATGAGTGAAGACGGAGAAGTCGGCGTCGAGCATCTCGTTTGCTTTCGAGACGGGGAGCTGGATGCTCAGCCAGTCACCAGCGTCGGTGAGCGGGGTCGCAGTGACACCGTTCTCCTTCAACCACTCGTTAACCTTCTCAACGGTCTCAGCAGCAGGAGCAACAAATGCCGCAGCCTATGAATTTTATCGTTCAGCAATTATTAGGTAAAAGAGAAAATTGGGAATTTTCGTACCTCCTCCTTCGTGAGGTGCGCACCATAGAGGTTGCTGCTCGGGTCGCTAACATCGTACAACGCGTTGATGAGCCCCTCGGGGTCCTTCGGTGCGAGAGCAATCCTGAGCTTGATAGTGGAGTTCGCAGACACCGGAGCAGTGCGGACAAAGCCTCTCGGCGTGCTGACAACAGCAGCTTCATGCACCGTTAAGCTGCGAGCATGAGGCTTCGACAGCGCGAGGGTGAAGAAAGCAGATAAGACTAGGAGCTTGGAGACCATCTTGTCTACGCGAGAGAGGTCTTGTCGCGGAGAGAGATGGGTACAAGGTAGTGAGCCTTCGTTCTTGACGACATGGGATCCTCTCTATTATATACTCCGCATGGGTAATATCGGCGCAATCGGGCGCGAGGACGAATGATGTAGGCAGAAAGAAATATGGCATGGATACTCGAGAGCGAGATAACGGCGCATGGTCATGCTAGTAGATCACATGCACCATGTATCCGTATGCGGTTCGAGGAAGTCTTCGAGTTGCGCTATAAATGTGGCGCCAATCACGAAAGAAGACCGAAACATGTCTATGCACATCGTTGGCTATGAGCGCAATGGGTGTTGTTTTCTCATGAGAAGACGAGTAAGAAGGCTTCCGGAGTATCAGTGGAAGTTTGTTAGCCACTTATCGTGAGCTTAACCGCATGTTCGAGAACCAGTCGTCCTGGCGTTGTCTACATGCGAGCGGACAAAGATCCCAGCGAGAACCTGCGACGACATGGCCCACAAGGACGTTATGTTAGTGATCATGCGGTGTTGTGTCCAGAAGGCATATACCGACTGACATCGCTGTTGTATTTTGCTCCCGTCTGGACATCATCGTATCAGCCTGTGAACAAAAGGACTATGCCTGGAAGATCGGTGCTTGGAAACGCAGTGTACCGCCTGCTGGTACATATGGCTCGCAAGCTGCGACGCTCATAGTATCAGAGTATCGCCCTGTAGAAAGGTATATGAGCAGATCAAGAAGATGGGAAATAAGAAGAGACGTACCCACGGAAACGCATGTCGAGCGGAGGTTATTGGTAACGCTGGGCCCGGACGAGCCCGTCGTGGCTACATAACATCTATGGCGAATATGTGACACAGACCTTGCGCACATTTTCGCCTGCTCACGAGACATAAATCGTCAAAGCATCTATACAACAAGAAAGAAAGATCGGGCGCCATGAGTCGATAATCGTCGGCCAAGTGTGGGAGTAACCAAATATTACCAAATAACGACCATTACAAGTTCGGTTGCAGTGAAACCCAACCTTTCATCTGGACTTCTGCGACGTTCATCCTACACACCTCTACTTTACCTTCTATCATCTAATTTTATACCCGCTAGGACTTCAGGATGCGCCGCTCTAGTATTCTTCTCCTGGCTTTCCTTACAGTGCCGGCCACTGTCTCTGCTTGCGAAGGCGACTGTATTGTGGGTATCACCAATGCGTTCTTGGGCAACTACAGCGCACCTGTCGAGCGGGTAATGATGACAGTTGTACGCACTTCTTTTGATCTTCCCCCACTCCCTCCATTAACCCGCCTCAGGCCAGCCAAATATCCAAGTTCGTCCCTGACACCCCAACACCAGAATCCGCCATGCATTTCCTCGAGCCCATCACAAACGCCTACGCAGACCACGCCTATGACGGTATGGAAGTTGCCATCTTTCCCAGCTACTTCCACGGGAAGTGTCTCGACGACGACGGCGTCGAGCCCGACGGCTGTCCCAACCCCGACTGCCCCCTCGTCTGCGGCACGCCCGGTTCTCTGGTGCACTTCTACGGCAAACTGCGATACATCGCGTTCAACCAGACGAGACATCTGCTCAAGGAACTGTCGATGCCGGACTCGGACTCGTACAAGCAAGTCGAGCGTGAAGTGGTTCGTCGCGCCGGTGGGAAGTCGAAGACTCGTCGTTCAAGTGGCGGTCTCAGTACGGTGCCAGTCCCGACAAAGCGCGAGGAAGACGCAAAGGAGAAGCTGAAAGAGGCTATGGCGAGCGTTCCTATCTGGCTTGAACAGATCTGCGGGGGCTCTGGCTCTGGTGACATCAACGGCTTACCGCAATGCAACTGGGAGCAAGAAATGAAGGAATATATTCTGACATTCCCTTGAAGACGATCAAGACGATCAATCCCCAAAAGGCGTCTGACGACGTTGTTCTTGGCTCTGGGTTTCCTGTTGTATGGCTCAAACATTACTATGTCGGCTCCGTGGTCTTCGTATCCTGTTGTTCTCACAAACTATGTTGTTTTACTACCTCACATCTTCAATTGATGAGTTTCGCGTGTTATACGAAGTTGGTGCGGAGGCGCATCGAGCGCAGTCTGTGAGCTGAGATCGTGAAACAGATATGATACACCGCGAGTATAACTACCAGGACCTCGGAAGACAAAGCCTGTTAGTTATATGCGCGACAAAGTCGAGATGGACAGGCATATGCGGGGGTTAAAAGTACAGATGTAGATGCAATGAATGATAGTGATGTTTTGCGGTGTGAGGGTAGATGAATGGATGCATAGATGAGAGAGGAAACGAAGGCAGTCAAACCAAATGTTAGGGAACGTGGTTCGTTACTTTTGTCATTGGGGTCGTGAATTTGAAGGGAAAATGGTGAATGTAAGAAGGGTCCGGAAGTGTGTGAGCGATGTTGAAGAACTGAGAGAGAAGAATCGGAGAACGTTACAGGGAGGGGAACAGAGACACAAACACAAAGGTACAGAAGGCAGCATAGGACAGAGAAGATCGAGATCCTCTCATTTACGTCCACGATGCGCATGGAACCGCACCACATGCGAGAGGGGAGACGAAGCTGGACGTCGGCCATTGCGAGCGCTGCTTTGTGACCGGTAACGCGTCGAGGAGCGATCCCGATGTCGGAGGATGAGTGTCGCCACCAGTTGAGAGAGCGTAAGAACGTCTGCGGCCTGCGAGTTCGAAGTTCGCGCAACAGGCGGAGATGCTGAAACCTTCGCCAGTGCTGTCGCTGGAGTGTCCACGTCCATCGCGTGAATTTCGGTGAGAGCCAGCGAAATGGGTTCTGTTTGGAAGATATGGTCTATGCGTTCGCGCCGCAGGTTGTAAGCGTCCGTGTCGTCCATCTTGGGAGAGAAAGGTGAAGGCGAGAATCCCTGATCCACGAGGGCCTTCCACAGTCGTTCTACCAGAATTTGGTCTTGTATGCGCAACATGGACTTCGAGCAAGAATCATAGTCGTCATCGCTATCGTAGCCGTCCAACACGCGTGAAAGCGCGTTCGAAGCCGCGAGTTGTGAGTCGCGGAGGTGAACCAGGATGCTTCGGTGCAGCGTGGCAGTGAACTGTACGTCCGCGATATTCTTCTTCGAGCTTCTGGTTCGCTTTGTTCGCTTCGAGCCTTTGGAGGACGAGGGTGAAGACAAGGAAGGCACCTTGACTCTCCGTACCGCCATCTTCCGCTTTCGAGGAGCGGGCTGCGCTGGAGCGTGACCATCAACGGCGGTGGCGTCTGTGGCCATATTGAACGGATCTTCGGGAGGGTAGCCACATACATTCCGGTGTACGAAGGATGAGGATACATGCTGGGAAGCTCCGAGGCCCGAACGCCATATGTCGTAGTCATCCAGGATAGACGGAGGCGATTGGACGACAAGCCAGTTGTCAAAGCCTTCACCAGTGCACGGTTCGCTGAGGTCTACGTGGGATGCACTGATGCGCGAACATTGGATAGGTTGGGACGGAAATGGGATGCAGCTGGACTCAACGGATGTCGGCGACTTCAATCCTGACGACGGCGCACATGTCGTTTCTCGTTGGGCGTTGACGTTGGACAAGGAAACCTGCACCGTTGGTGCCGCCTTCGTGGATGTGCCCGGGCCAAGAGGGAGCTTAGGGTGTCGAAGAATGTTCGTAGTTACAGATAGCGGGAACATGGTGTGCTCAGCGTCCGGCGCGATGACAGCGAGGCGAGTCGGGGATGTTTCGAACGTCGCCGCCGTCGGTCGACTCGTCGGACGGGTCCAGCCTCGGACCTCAACACGTCGCGCCTTTTTCCCCATTGGTCTCGTGATCGCGCCCCTTGGTTTTGAACTTTGGTAGTGTTTGTCAGCGCCTACTTCCCCAGCAACTTCAAGACTGTGAAATATTCGTGGTTGAAAAGCTTGCGAGCAATAGAAGCGTACATAGTTACACGTAATGGTGGACAAGATGAGTACACGGCGGGGCCACAACAATACAAGTCAAAGCTACATAGAAGATCATATAAGTAGTAGATAGAAATAATGAAAAGGTATACTAAACACGACTCGGAGAAGATCAAAAGTTGGAGGAGAAATCAAGTTGTATAGATATCTGCGTGACTTCCAGATTCAAGAGGTACCGACGCAGTGCTAGAGAGATGCTCCAAGGAAGTTGGTTCTCCGTGTGGGTGCGGCTGAAGTTCGTCCTGAGTGATACCACGCTTCTGCAAAGCGTACGCCCTACATGCTTCCCGGCTCTGGGAAAGGCGTGGATCGTTGAAGTCCCACGCATGGATGATGAACCCAGGGAAGTTATACTCCAACAGCTCCTTTAAATGCGGCAATAGCATCGGGTCAGGGGAGTAAGTTCCTGAGTTGTTGTCGATGACGAGCTCCCACTTGACCTGCTCGTCAGGAATCTGGTCGTTGAAGTTTTCCCAACCGCCTTCAGGGCGAGGATGGAACTCGCCCGAGTATCGAACGGCCTGAGCGCAATTCGAGTGAAGAGCATGCTTTGAGGCAAAGTCAACAAAGAATGCAGCACCAGTCTCCGAGAAGCGGAACGAATCGTCATCGACGGCGATGATATAAGTATATACGGCCGGTTTGACTCTGTGTGCGAGCTGACCAGTGGCTTTGCCTCCGTGTAGGATGTTCAAGATATCTGTGGGCTCTTTGATGACGCCAAAGCCGTTTCTCGTGCTGCGAGCATACAACATGCGATGTCCAGCTTGGATTGTGGATCGTACGGCGATAGAGGTTGGACCCTGGAAGATGGTTTGTGCAGCCTTATAATTTGTGTTCCAGTGCTGCACAGAGTCGTCGTCAAAGAAGAGGCGGACGCCGCGCAGGAACATCTTCCAGGTAGAGTAAAGACGAGCATCGTCTAGGTTTGTCAGACGTCCGACCGTAGGCGAGAAGTGACGAGAGAAGCGGATAGGCCCGTCAAATATGTATGGTCGTTTCTCGGGTTTCTTGTCCGTTGCAGGGGTTGTCTCTATCTATCAACGCTGTAATCAGAGAATGAGCTCAGTGGACGGCGAACGTCACATACCTTCAACCAGAACGTCCCTCGATTCCGTCGGAGAGTTGGTCCCTCGATGGTCAACTCCTTGGCTCCAGGCTCGAGCGTAGTATCGATACTACCAATGTAATCATCCGTGATAGTACCATCGTCCTTATCTAACACCTGTATATGTAGATTCGCGATAGCAGGGACATTCTTGACGTTCCAGTACTCATTCCAAACAGGTTTGAGCGTATTGACCTGGACAGTTGACCTAAAAATATACCAAATGTCATTTGCATGGAAGCACTACCAAAACGAAGACGAACTCGTGGCGGAAAGGACGGGCGGCCCACTCACACGAAGGAGATCTTGTTGTCAAGCTTGGCAACAAAGTACGGATCGGCCGTGCCCACGACGTCCATCTTAGGTATCCCACTCGCACCGATAAAATGCACCGCAACATCCACATACTTTGTCTCTAGCTCGTGCTTTTGGGCCCAATCATGCGCACGGTCTTGGACTTCGGCCTTGGCGTTGTCCATTGATCGACGGACTGCATTTACGAGGTGTGACATCTGCGAATGAACGAGATTTCGACGGCCGGGCATGATGAGAGAAATGAGCAGAGTGATTAGACGTTCATCGAGCACTGCCAAAGGTATATCTACTCACCGTCGCCTCGATCGCGCACAGCTGGAACCTAAAGAACTCAAAGCGATGATGCCCGCAGCGGCGGAAGGCACTGCACACCGGCGAGACGCTCGCTATGGATATGAAGTGATCGGGATCACCCGCAGATCGTTTTGCCGACACACCACGGGCAAATGCCGATCAGTGGCTTTCAGAAAGACGCATAATAACAATGGATTGAGTCAAATAATCGCACATTTAGAAGCGGTTTTATCCCTGCAGTAAAAAGTTAACTTCATTGTCCTTTCTTGTCATTATTCTCCGGGCTGAGTGGAAGGCTATGGGACCGTCGAAAAACCATCGAAAAGTGATAACGTTCG
>JAXQGN010000365.1:0-27792 GCA_037039805.1 Irpex sp. M6601 | reverse complement strand
GACATGGGTGGAATGTAAGAAATAGGGTGTAGCGAAAGATGAGACGTACCGCCTCCCAAACCCAAACACGATACCCCGCGGATCAACTCTCTCCAGCTCCTCCTGCTCAGCCCCTCATACCGCTCAGGCACGAACTTCTCCGGGTTAGGATACGTCTCTGGATCGTGCAGCATTCCCCTACACCACACCAACGAGCCACCGTTAGAGTTTGCGAGTTATGAGGACGCGTGGACGTACCATATGTTGACGATGACCATCGACCCTTTGGGGATGACGTACCTCTTGTATATGTCCTCTTTTGCCGTCGTGTGGGGCATTCCGAGGGGCGCTGGGAAGGTGCACCTACGTTGAAGAACCGTATGTTAGCAGCGAGCTCGATAGAGAGATCCTGAGGTGGAGTGAATATCGTCTTCTCTCACCAGTGCTCGCCTCTGCACTCTCTTCTCCTCGAACTCCAGAGAAAGAAAGAACGAACACGCCACTCACGCACCAGTCACCGCAAAACAAGTACAGAAAACGCACCTCGAAACTAACAACACACTCCAAATACCCCGGCCCTCAGTACCTGGAGTCGGTCCTGGACTGATGTTGCGGTGATGCAACCCCCAATTCCATAGATGTAAACGACTCGAATATGTGGGCAGAGGTTTCCAATGGAGCGTGCGCGTGATGACCTGGACTGTGACGTTCATCGACAGCAATCCTGGCAGGAACACGAGTCGGCTTCAATCGATACGCTCTCATATCTCAACCGTAGCACTAAGTGATTGTATTCAGTCACACCGTCGAGCAACAAGATATATTCATGGCACGCACGACATACAGTCCCTACCGCCACAGCAGACAACGCACGCAACTACAAAGTCAATTTTTGAAATAGCGCAACAGGATCATAGCACAACAGTCCACGTCCACGCACAGGGCATCTCCTTTCGGCGCAACCCTCTCTACGCCGAATCAAATCGGCACAGTCCCCTTGAGCCTAAAGTCCCTACTGCTCGCCCCGACCGAAAACGTGATCTTGCCCTTCGGCTTGGCCCATCCCTGGCGCACGACGTCCCACACGCTCAGATCATACCTCGACAGCGTAATCGTCACCGTCTTCTTCTGGTTCTTGTGCAAGAAGACATCGGCGAAACCTTTGAGGACGGAAGGGGGTTCACCCGCAGAGACCGGATGGTGGAGGTACAGTTGGGGGATCTGTACGAACTCTAGTCAGCGCCCACGAACGACTCTGAAGAAGGAAGAGAGATTGTGAAGGATGCTCACCTCGCCACCATCGACGTCCCCGGTATTCTGCACCTCAAATTGTACCTTGACGAACGGCCTGTGCAACCACAACGCAGTCGACGAGCCCTCGGCGAGGGGCGTTGCCTTGCCGGCGGCCCACGCAGCTTCGAGCGGTTTGGAATCAGAGTCGGGTTGCGGGATGACACTCGTGCGGAGGTTGAAGTACTGGAATGTGGTGTACGAAAGGCCAAAACCAAATTCGAAGCGAGGCTCAATATTATTCTGATCATCGCCATGTAAGTACGACACCCATCATGAGAGTTCAATCGTTCACTCACAGCATCGAACCACCGATAGTCAATCAACAGCCCCTCAGTATAAGGAATGCTCAAAATCGCCGCGGCGTCTCCTCCAGTGACAAGGTGTGCGCCATAATCACTCGCGTTCCTCGCGATCGTGTACGGCAACCTACCCGACGGGTTCACATCACCAAACAACACGTCCGCAATCGAGTTCCCCGCCTCCTGGCCCGGAATCCCCGCCCACACGACGGCCGTCACGTTCGGATGCTCAACCCACGGCTCGATGATCGCCGGGCCCACCGAATGCGCCACGACGACCGTGTTCCTGTTCACAGCGGCGACAGCACCCACGAGCGCGTCCGCGTTCCCCCACAACGTCAGGTTCTTCCTGTCACCCTCGTTCCCATCGACGGTGATGTAGCCCTCGCCAGAGTCGGCGTTCACGAAGACGATGGCGACGTCTTGCTCCGTCGCGGTGCTCGCGGCGCCTGCCAGGTCCCAGTTGCTCCTCCACCACGATACGATCGCGCGTTCGGAGCTCTTCTTGCTCTTGCGTGCGCGTGCTTGGATGGCTGAGAGTGGGTCGATGAGGTAGGGGAACTGGGCGGTGCCGGAGCCCCAGCCCATCGCGAGGATACCGTCGTCTCCGCCTCGATCTCCAAACCCATTTGGACCATATGTAGAAGGGCCAGAGTCGTTCCCTGTAATGGACAGGAAGGTCAATTAGTCACTTGAATAAATGTTCATAACGAGTGAAAAACTGACCAATGACGGCTATGCTCTTGATGCTGCCCTTGCCGAGCTTGAGCGGTAACGCGTTTCGTTCGTTCTTGAGCAGTACGGCACCAGCAGCACCAATCTCGCGGACGACAGTAAAGTGGTCGTCCTGGACGTCGACATGCGTGTTGTTGCCATCGAGGTTGTTGAACGCGTTGAAAGAGACTAAAGTGAACATTAAGATGGAAGGAACGTCTGCAACTGACAAGACGAGACTTACCTGCCGGGTAGTCGCTATCCTGCTTGAGGAAGAACCAAGACGCGAGGATCCTCGTAGCCATGTCGTCGAGCCTCGCTTGCGCGATTGTACCGTTTGCGACGAAGTCGGTCAGGTTCTGACCCCACCACGACGTCCCAGAGTTGAAGGTGATGTCTCCCGGCATAGTCATCTATACGAACGTGTGTCAGACGGATGTCCAGTAAATTACACGCATACTAGTCGAAGAGAAGGCGAACGTACGTCGAGCCCGACGGCAGCGCTCATCGTCGAATGTTGTGCACTCCAGTCAGTCATGATGTACCCCCTGAAGCCGAACTCGCGCTTCATCACGTCGTCAAGCATCTTCTCGTTCTCGCACGCGTACGTATCGTTGATGAGGTCTATATTCATCCCAGTCAGACGTTGCGCTAGAAGAAGTGAGTGGGGCATAGAGACGTACTGTAACTGCACATGACACTGGCGACACCGGCCATGACACTCCTCAAGAACGGATGGGCGTATATCTCATGCTGCGTCCGGTCGTCGACGTTCGATGACTCTTGCGTGCGTTTATGTTCCTGTTCGCTACATTCGAGTGATATCGTCAGCATGCGATCCTACTCCCTTCTTTTGCTATACAGCAAGGGAACAGAGAACGCACTTGTTGATATAATGCTTCGCACACGCCTGCACACCTCCCGCCTGCATACCCAAGATTGTCTCATATGCGCTCTCACCGCTCAAGAACGGGTCCGCGCCGAACCCCTCCCAGTTACGTCCGCCTTGAGCTATACGACTGGAAACCGAGCATGAGAGACCACTTGCACTCTCCAAAAAGCTAAAGACACACACCCCATGTTCATCATAGGCCCCAACGCGACGTTCACGCCCTTTGCTTTATGTTCGCGGCCCATGAACAGCCCACGCGTGCGGATAAGCGTCCGGTTCCACGTCGCAGCAGCACTCAACCCCGTCGGGAACGCAGTCACGAAGTCGACGTCTCGGACACCTAGCGGAGAGTCCTGTCCCGGCACAAACACATAAGCCCCCGAGTCCGGCTGGCCAGCCAAAACGTACGCACCTCCAAGCACAGTCCCGGGAACCCCTTATCCTGCACACTCGGGATATTACCCACACACAATCCACCCTCCCAGCCCACCCCAGTAGTCAACGCCACCTTATCCTCGTTGCTCCATCCTTGGCTCAAGACGCTCTTCGCCCGGGCATACGCGTTATCCCACGCACCGCTGAAATCCGGTACGTGGCCACCCAGTCCTGGCGCGTCAGACACCGGAGGTGGTTTTGCTGGATCGACGGGAGGGAATTCGGGTACGCCGACTGGGGAGGAGGGGATTGGGAAGGGCGTGAAGGGTACGGGTGTGATGGGGACTGTGATAGGGCCTGCGGGAAAGGGTGACTGAGGTGAAAGCGTGATACGTGGTGGAGAAGGAAGACTCACCTGTTTCGGTGCCCGTCCCGCTGTTGAAACTCTGGCTACCGGTAGCAGTGGCGTTTGCCGCTGAAGACGTGAGTACCCCGCTCGCGCTCGATGTCACGTTGCTTGAGATGGTCGAGAAACTTGCAGAACTTGATGCACCTGTTACAGACGAAGGCGAACTTGACAAGGCAGAGCTCGCGCTCGCTGAAAGAGAGGTAAAGACGGAGGGCAGAACGCTCAATGAGATTGACGCAGAGGACGAGACAGAGCTCCCAGATATTGCAGAGGATACCACGGACGCAGATGACACGAGCGAGGCGGATGGCGAGGATTGTAGCGCAGATGTTGCTGAGGCTCCCGCAGAGTCAGAAGAGGCCGCGTTGACTATGGTCGGCAACACGAAGAGCAGTGCACGCAATGTGCGAGGAAAAGCCATGTTGGGCGGTGCCTAGAAGTCTTGACACACTTCCGAGGCTTTTGAGGTGGATCTGCAGCAGGGGCGATATGGATGCACGCTTCGAGGAGAAAGGAGTGCGGGGTACGGAGACCGGTTTATATATGCTGTGCGCCAAACGTACGACTGACCTAATCGCGGAGCAGCACATCCAAATTCCTCTTGCATCGTGATTCTCGATAGACGGTCCATGTCTGATGTTCGGGTATTGTTGCACTCTGTCGCTTTTCGCCTAAAGATGCGCGGTCCATGCAGCTGAGCAGGAATGTACGGATGTTCCGCTACATTGTTCGACGAACGGTCAGCAGTTCAGTGCGCAAAACGAAAGGAAACCAATTGTCAGCTCTGACATACCGTATATGCGCCTTGCACGCCCTATTCACCGCGTATAAACGATGCAACCGACGGCAATGCCATCATCACTAGCGTTCTTCACGTCTTCTCACTGTCTTCTCTCCAAGGCCGCCGCGTGGCCAGTAGGTCTCGTGAAGGGTTCTCGAGGTCATCAGAGGTCAGCTGGCCATGCTTGCCCGGTCTGCCCTGGTCTGCTCCCCAGCACAGCTCGCGCCTCAGTGCGTGCATCAGAAGTCGACGCATAATTCCATCATCCACTTACCAAAGCCTTCACTTGTGTTCCCACCTTTGGCGTTCGATAGGCGGGTTATGCGGCGCACGGCGACTTACGATGGCTTGGTGGCCGCTTCGACTGCGATATTGGGGATGAAATTTTGCACGAAGACAATGAGGAAGATGAAGACAGAGAACTACAATTCCGAGTCCGCGGGGTTCAAGTTTGTCGAACTCAGGCTATCGGCGTCTACCGAAGCCAATTTGGGTTGTACGATAACCCGATCTTTAACTTACAAGTGGGTACTGTATACTACTGCTCGTTATACTCTCAAAGTTTGTTGCTCTGACTGCTCAAATACACAGATACGCACATGTTCAATCCTTGCTAGAGCGGCGATAAATGTACGTATCGCTTTCTGATGAAACTCAGCTCCGAGTCCGTTGCAGACTCGGGCTGCGCGCATATAATCGGTGAGCCTATTCGAACGCTGCATACTTACTGTGTGTTTCATGTAGCGCGAGCATCAAGGTATTGAGCAGTTAACAGCGATCTATAGAACACGAAAACTGAGCTTTTCAGGAAGACCGGACGTACGAGCGGTGGCACGCCGTCTCAAGAGGCTTGACCTCCGAAGACCAATTCAAGAATTAGCAGGACGCGAGTTCATGACAGCTTGGGTGTGCTGCTTTCGATGTAATACACCTTCTAACGAGCTGCTAGGAGAACTCTACGAATCCACTCACAGTCGTTTGCACAACGATAGAGCGGTCGTAACCCTTGTAACCGATCTAGGTCACTACTGGTACGTACCGCCGTGATATCAACCTAGAAAACCTCATGTATTACAGGGATGCACAGTGCCGCGTCGTCGGCGTGCTAAACGACTTCAACCGGCCTCCGATGGCCTACTGCGATAGTTAACGCCTAGAAGAACGTTTCGGCTCCCCACCGTTCATGGCCAACGACCTCTTACTAGAGGAGAAAATACAACCGTACGGTGTGTGCTTCACTCCTTATATGATCCTGAGGAAATCTCATCGATTTTCTGCTGTACATGTAGAATACGACGTGGAATCATTCATTTATGTTCTCCTCTGGTTGTGCACACTGCACACGTCGCCTCGAGTAAGTACGGGAAACTTGAAAGTGGTGCCCGGCCCTGCCAATCGAGGTTCTATCGAAAATGGTTACTAGCATATATATCATCGAGACCCGCTGATCTTTTTCCCGCGCACGTCCAAGCCCAGAGGAATGGTTGAAGATACTGACTACGGCAGATGCGTGACTCGACTCTGTCGAGCGCTTCACCTTCACCGCATCGAAGTGTACCAGTCGAACCCCGGAGTTGCCCATCGATACGACAAGCGATACATCGTACTGGTGTTCAAGAAATTCATGGCGGCAGCGATTTAGGAAGATATGACGCTATAGAGTGTGGCGGAGAGGGAGCAGGACTTTCCTGAGGCACAGAGGGATGGATTGCCACCTTCATGGACCCAGTGGCCACACCACTCGGAGTATGTCGCAGTTGAGAAAACGAACAACGGGCGAGGGAGCTTCCGCGATTTAGGACGAGGATCCGTATGCTTATTCGGATATTTTGAGGTGTTACCAGCTAAGATCTGAGAGCGCATCAATTGAAGCCGAATCGATGCGCCTCTTCATCGAGAGTAGTGAACCTACGAATCGGACAACATATCGCACGCGTAGTACGCAGAAACATACTATCATATGAAGACAAAATAGGCCAACAATAGTCCAGATCTTTACAATACGAGATTTACGAATCTACTTCATTCTATAGTCCGGGCGCGGAGACATCGAGTCGAGGGGGAGGGAAATGAACGGACAAGCCATGCAGCTACAGCTAGTACTAGTGTGGAGTGGGTTGTAGTTGTACGTGTGCTATCCGGGACAGGTGGGGGTGGGTAGAAGGAATGAATGTTCGAGAGCGTAATATTATAGAAACAGTGGAAGTCCGTGATAGAGACGACGACGACCGATCGATCCCCAGTGTCTAGAAGAAGAATTGAACGGCGACGGCGATGGCTGCAAGCGCGGTGCCAATGGGGAACAACACAGTCGAAGGTGCGGATGCCGAGGAAGACTGCTTAACGGAGACAGTTGCAAAGTTAGGGCAGGTGCGACCAGCGGCAGTAAGGGCAGATGTCGGGAGCAGGACCTAACGAATGCACGGTAAGTGATTGAGGACATTGGATTAAGCTGGATACACACCTGAGGCTTGCCACCGGAACCAGTGACAGTGAGAGCACCATTGCCGTCAGCAGTGTACTTCGTGCAAGTAAGCACGTCATAGACTTCCTCATTCGCAGAGTAGTTGGCTCCGCTGACGGTCCAGGTGGGCGTCGACGAGCTTCCCTGGTTGGTGAGCAGAGCGACCAGAGGGGCCTTGGAAACAACGAGGCTGGATGTAGTGGAGTTGAGGAACTGAACCTTCGTAGACAGGAAGTTGCTGTTGGCCTTGGCCGCAGCTTGACGAGCGGCAACCAATGCTAATGTGTGGTTGAAGAGAACATTGTTGGTGCTATACCCAGAGAGCCAGAGACTGTAATGGACATATGAGAAATCATAGTGCCGATGATACTATTGCACTCACGCTTCACGGTTAGCGGGGTCGGCGCCACCAGCATACCCTTGCTCTTGACCTGTGAAGACGTCAGACGGACTCGCTTCCGCGAAATAACCAGTTCTGCTCACCATAGTACATAATCGGGATACCATCGCCAACGAAGGGCCAGGCCATGGCGTTCATGATGAGCTGTTAATGGTGGTTGTTAGTCTAGTAAATGATACACCTAGAAGAGACACTCACCGATCTGTCGTTGGTCTGGGAAGCGAGACGGGGCTGGTCATGATTCTCAAGGAAAGAACCAGTGTTGAAAGCGCCGTTCTTGTACGTGTTCTGGGAGGCCTTCACGGTTTCCGCAAGAGCAGATAGGTTTCCGGTGGTGGAGACGAAGCCGTTGATGAGAGGGTACCAATCAGGGTAGTCGAGCACAGAGTCAATGACCTGAGTGTAGTCGTTGACATAAGTCGTCCTGTTATCGAGAACTTCTCCGATAGTGAAGACCCCAGCGGACTTGGCAAAGTCTGGCCAGAAGTCCTTGCGCACGTGCTTCACCGTATCGATACGAACACCATCGATGCTGTAGTTCTTCACGAGATCGCCAATCCACGAATTCCAGGTGTTGACGATGTTCTGGTCCTCGGTGTTGACATCTGCAAGAGGCATCTTGCTGTCACCCAGCCAGCACTGCTCCACCGCTGTCTGGTTGTTGAAGTAGTCGCTGCCTTGGATGAGACATTCGGTGTGGAAGTCTGACTGCGTGTTGAACGGGGCAAAGGAGCCAAAGTTGGGTGGGTCCTGGGTAGCAGCCATGTGGTTCACGACGACGTCTACCATCAGATACATTCCACGGTCATGGAGAGCCTTCGACAGCGCCTTCAAGTCGTCAGCGGAACCGAAGTGCGAGTTCAGCTGGGTGATGTCAGATGTCCAATAACCGTGGAACGCCTCGCCGTAGGCCGTCTCGCCTTCGACGTTCTTGACCACAGGAGATATCCAAACGGCGTCGAATCCCATCCCCTGGATGTAGTCTAACTTCTTGATAACGCCCTGCCATGTTCCGCCACAGTACTTGCGGTTCTCAGTATCGCACGACGGACTGGAGCCGTCCGGCGTCGCGAACCTATCTGTCACCAACTATTCGGGAAGATAAGTGTCGGGCCGACGCGCGCACGAAGCCGATGCTTACCTGGTAAATCGTTCGGTTTTGCCAGTCAGACGCACTGGCGGCGAGGGCTGGGGCAGCCAGCACAGAAGAAAGGAGGAGATACTTGAACATCGTGGTGGTTTGGGGGAAAGGGGTGACACCGGTGAGGTTTGAATCGAGGCCTTAAAAATGAGCGGTGTTGAAGGACCGTGTTTGCAACGAGCGTCGATCTATGCCGGCGGCGCGAAAGGGTTTGGTCGCTAAAGGTAATGTACCGAAGAGAAGTAACGAAAGTCGTCTACAACGTCGTCGCCAACAAATACTTACGCTGAAGAGGTCGTCGTCGTCGTCGTCGTCGTCGTAAAGAAAGAAACGGAGGACGTTGAGCTGTCGAACTTGGCACTTTCCCATTTTGGGCGACCGGCTCGCCGGCATCAAAAGCGGGGTACGAACCTTTTAGCGCGCATTGCATAACGTCACATCCTTAGACGCGAGCGTTTTCGTTATAGCTGCCAGTACTTGTTACTTCGTCACCGTCGTGGTTGCTGCCATGTACTGTAAGGTGTATCCATCAGCAGCCGGCTTCAAGCATTGTAACTCACCTATCGTACATTTTCCAGGTTTATTACCAGCAAAATCTGAGACCATGTACCGCGAAGTCAATAAATTGACTGCCGCATGAATTTCTTGGCACTTGCCAGTGACTACCCCTCGGAATCGTCGGCCAACTGCTTTCATTTGCGGATAATTATTCAGATCGCATGGCATATGTTACCCGCCTTGTAATCTCCATGACCGCCTGCTCATAGCACGGGAGGCCTACGAAGGATGCGCCTGGTGGAACAGACTGGTAAGTACGCGGCGTACTTGAAGCTTATACTGCGATATGTGCAGATTGAAATGAACAAATCAGTATGCAAATATAGCGGTGACATACCTTACATTATATCTCCATAGCCGACGCTAGGATTATAGCTATAATCCTTTTTCTTCTCTGCGGTGGTTGGACTCACTGGCAGCAAAGCATGCAGGCTGAGCGGCTGGAGTGTCTGGATGGCAGACAGAAACTTGAAGTCAACCGAGGTCAACCGACAGTTTGACGAAGGTACAAAGGTATTTTGCTCTATTTGCTTAGGCGGACCGCCATCGATTCGAGGCCGTCTAGCAGATTTGACATTAGGCCCCTGTGGTCTCTGTTAATAACATGGATGGCTCACCAGCTTGGAATTGCAAGGGTTTTCGCCAGCTGGAGAGAATTTCTGAAGCAAGGTTGCCGATGAGGTGCGTGAAGCTAAGCTGTTTGGCCATGTCACTGTCTAACTTTCGATAGGATAGGTTTAGAGTTGCGTAGAGGCTATCAGAGGGAGTGCGGCTGCCTTGGGTGGGTCACTGGCTTTCCACGGCCTGCGTTTCGACATCCTGGGCGTTATGTTGCTCAGGGTCTACCGACCCACGGTCCCTTCTTTGAGCTAGGCTGAATTAGTTCAACCAGGTTCACTGAGGCGTCAAGCGTCATTGATACCGTGGTCGTGCACTCCGCGAACCAGAACCCTATTATGATCGCGGAAAGCTCTCTCATCATCTTCATAGGACCCTTTCTGTAAAAGGCCGGTTTTTCCACCACTCCGTCCTTCTTTATACCCACATCTTCTGGCGAGCTAACCCTTCCTGAACACCAGCACACTATGCAGATCCGCATCGTTACCGCATGTTCCCACAGCCCATGACAACTGGGCGATTCACGTCTTATCTTGTAGGCTTGTCGCCCGAAGTTACATCGTGCGTATATATTCTCCGAGCTTCACTGCCGACTGTCATCTCAGGGCGACCCCACGAGCCTACCTCCTCAACGCAGTTAGCCATCCGAGTCGCTCTCGCATCGGCGCCCGGTTCGCAATACACATCCCCAATCATAATATGACCATAACAGTGGGCATTGTGCTTCTGGAAATCACGAAGTGCACTCAACATTGGCTCTTCTTGGCTGCCGAAGTGTTGATAATATCATGATGCTGGTCATATGAAGACGAAGGTGCGTCTCGCCTGCGTTGATTCAATGTGAAAGTCTCAATATGTTAACACAGAGTTCGAGCATGAAGTACTAGTCAGACATACCCTGCGCGTTCGAGACATGGCAGCTATCTTTGCACGCCCGGAAAACGCAGACACTTGGTCAAAGCCGTGTCAAGAGCAGTAAGTAAGGATAGTTTTCAGAGTCAAACGAAGTCCACCCACTATGACCCGTTTCTATGATTCAGACACACCGCACCTATCTCCTGGAAGCCGACTCGCCTCTCTTCGTCGTCATCTCCGTCGTAGGCCGTTTCTGACGCACCGAGTCCTGTAAGTCTCCCTAAGCAACCCATGCCTCTCTGCCCCGCGTCTTCTGAGCGAGCGCGGCTGCAATAGCACGAGGTGGACCCTTTCCGGAGACGCTGTCAATCATGCCTCGCGGCACGCTTAGATTCTACCGATTCAAGTTCGCCCTTCGCTTCGAATTCGTATCGCCCACAGCTCATTGTTATCGACGTATGTTTTCACAAAAAACATAGCCTTTGGAAATTAGCACAGCATCGGATTGCTGGATCAGATAATTTTCCATAATGACCCTAATGAAATTAGGAAAGGGTCTTCGGGCGATGAGGAGGATACACCGACCACGCAGAGAGAAGCGGAAGGAAGAGACCGTGGCTTTTGTTCCATATTCAGAGCCCTTCCTTGGTAGGCCAATATCCTCCAGCCGGCTGGGTAGAGGCCATTAACGAGAGTTGCGGCAATAAGTCTCGGATGGCATGCCGGGGAACCGCGGGAGCGGCATAGCTGGAATCTTTCATTGACCGTTGAGCTTGTCCGATTGGTGGCGTTTGAGTTAGATGCTCAGGCGCAGATCATATGTATGTGTCATGGGAAAGTCACATACAAAACGATCGATGGTGGTCTGGAGCTCTTCTACAAATATGACGCCGAAGGTGTAAAGTTATATGTATTCAAACCTTCGTCTCGTACTGTAATTAAACTATACGGGATTAACTTTATGTACAGTACAATAGCGTAACATGTGGCGTGGTATACAAATGAGAATGCAAACGAGGGATACATTTTCTGGAACAATGCCTGGTGTATGATAAATGTCGATTTTTAGTGTGAAATGTGGTGCTCGCACTACGCCGTTGACGACAGCTGAGCCAGCTTTGCGCCGAGCCACCATGTCCGAGTCGAAGGTTTTCAACAAGCGAGCATATAGAGCGACAGCGGAACAAGAACAGTACCTCCACCAACAGAAGACCAAGAGGAAAAACGGCAACCCTGCTAGTGATACACGAAACTGTCAAAGAGAGCAGTTGCGTCCATATACGGATCACATGCCAACGAAGTCTGCGGCTCCGTCAGAGCCAAAGGCGAAGGAGGAAGCGGTGATCTCGAGGAGACGGAGGAGGCCGAGGAAGATATGGATTGGGCATAGTTCCAAAGTCCGTTGGTGGGATAGTCGACCGGCGTGCTCGGGTTACTCGAGCATTCGTCCTCAAAGTTGAAGAGGAGCTCAGGCATACCTACCAGTGCGGTACCCCCGAGTAACGGTGGAGTGCGTAACATTGCGGCATCGATGAGTGGACTTGGCTAGACAACGTCAAATGAGAGGGTCGTCAGACTCGGTTAGAATTGACAGTGTATAGTAAGTTAGGTAACTGACCGACGAGCCGGAAGAGAGCGCCGTAAAGTCCGCCTCCGCTTCTCCACAACTAGAGCGTGGGGACAGTGGAGGGGTGTAGGCAGCCAACGCATATGCAGAGGCAGAAGCATCGACGAAATGGTAAATGGTGGAGAGAAGGACAGAAGACATGTTGTTGACATCGGTGGGCATGGGAAGGCGGACGACCTGCAGATGGATGGTGTAAGCTGACAGATCTGTGGAGCACAGGCCAGTCAGTTAACAATCTCGTGAAAGCGCCTGAATGAAACTCACCGTCTATCTCACACAGTAGCGACCAGTGCTGAGGGACAAGAGTTGTGCTGTACGTGTACAGCGGAAACGAACTGCCAGGTTCGGATATCGGCGGTCCACAAGAGACGGTCATGGGAGCGCACTCTTGCTGGACGAAATGGCCATTCTTGTAAATATGGAAGACAGCCTGACAGAGCATTTGACCGCCGAGCCTAAAGCTGACGGTGGGGTCGATTGCGTGGAGGGGCCGTGCATCATGTGCATTGATATCGGAAAGCAAGAGAGACGACGAGGGGGGATAGAAGGCGCTGTGAGGAGGCAGGATGTTGATGTAAACCTCGTTGGATACCGAGATGGCAAGAGGCATCGAAGACGAGGTCAAATGTGGATGCGCTGCCACTGGGCGTGATCCCGACGGGCGTGCTCTCCCGTCCTCGCTGTGAGGACGTTTAGGATGCATCATCTCGTAGTGTTTATCCGAGATTGCTTTCAATACTGTTCAATAGTCAGTGTTGCGCTCCGGCACCGTATCCAAGCCACTTACTGTGCTTTCCAGAGCTCGTGTCCCTCAGCTGCTGTATCCGGCTCCCAACCTGTTTCGGGGTGCGACGATGCCCTGTTGTCTCGAATATGTGGTCCGCTACAAACTTGTTTCGCATAGGGAAGCGGCCTAGCACCCGATTTGACTTTGCTTCGGCCGGCCGATATCTTTCCAGTCCTGTTCATTGTTTAGCATCGCATGCTGGTAATGATAACGACCAACCACACCTTCAATCAATGCTGATTCGAGTTCAGGAGGCCAGACGGCCTCCTCCTTCCCTTTCATATTCCTCCAGCATTTGCGCGAATTGAGTATGGTCTTCACTGCTTTGCTGGTACCGGCATCCGAGCCGTCATCGGGTGACGCATCCCGAAGAGCTTTTACAGTAGCACGAACGGCGGAGGCGGAGGCAGGCATCGTATGCTCCCGTAGAGAATAGAGAGTCGAGGGGTGGAGGGATGATGACCATCCCGTCTAAGGCATGGCGCTATTTGTACTAGCGTGCAGACCCAAGAGTGGCAGTAGGACGCGAAGCTCGCGTATCCACACGTAAGATGGTGTCGACTAGATTCCCGAGAATATGATACTCCCTAAAAGGCAACAGATGTGAATCTACCTGAAAAGGGTTGACATGATCGTATCCCAGGCACTGCAATCCGGTAGCGTGGTGCCTTGCGTTAAAGGACCCTGAGGGCTTAAGATAATTCGGAGCGGGCGAAAGCAATGACCGATCAGCTACAGCGATGCGATGCTTACTGGTTCTTGTTTCTGTGTTGATGAAGCAGACTTCACTCATGCAGGGAGCTGGCAGACCTGTACAGTGAACGTGTTCGCACGCCCGCGGTCCGAACATGGCATCGTGGAAATGTGGTGCAGTAGTCTAGCATATCGAGCTGGCTTGTTGTTGGTGATCCCATCTTTCCAGTTGTATTCGCAGCCGCACAAAGCAGCACAAAACAGAAGGTGGTGCGAATCATGCAGCCTGTCCCGTGAGATTAGACAGATGCATTGGTGCGGGGCCAGACAACCTTACTCACAGAAATCGACTAGTACCAATCGAGCAGCATGGCATCTCCGAACGCGCGCCCCGCCACTAGCAAAAGTGTGTTAACCTAAAGATATAATACGACCCAGACTCAACGGTGGGTTCGTGAGTTGCAGTTAATTATCGATCCTCGTGCTCGGGTCAGCAGCCGCTAGCCTCGGGGTTGGGCTTGCGTGACGGGGGGAGATCTGCTAAATCAACGCATACCTGCTGTAATAATTGTATTGCATGTCCGGAGACATCTAAACACCTACTTTCGACTGAGTCTGGACTGAAAGACTACCATTCGCGTCTTTGAAGATGACAGTAAAGAGACAGCTCGATCAGTGGGCAAAGAGGACACGAGAGGGGACGGCGATACTATCTCTGCGAAAATGGAGATTGCCGAAGCAGATCCTCCTTTCTGGGTATATGTCTAAGTTCGAGCTTCTTCCACATTGAGTAATTTCACAAAAACAGGCAAGCGTTCAATCCAAAATTCTATACCTGATGTATCAGAACAACATATCCACGCGCGTGAGCAGATACATAACTTACACGAAAGAATATTTACTCCATTGATAATTCGGTCTCGCGTCTATGAGCGGATAGGTCGGCCGAATCAGCCGCCCCCAGGCTGTCAACACGGTGCGCGTGCCCAATAGGGCTTTGTACAACGGGTTGTACCTTAGTGAAGAGTCGGACTAGGTACGCACCGATAACTTAAGATAGTGTAGCCTACACAAAGATAGTTTATGAAAGCGGCTTTGTTCTTGTTCACGGTGCTATTTGCTCGTCACAGGCTCCGTACCGTTCATCAGCATTCGGGAAGACTGTATCTGCGCAATAGGCACAGAAGATAGATCTAGCAGCTGGTTTTGCCTTCCTCTTTGCTGTGTAGCGAGCGTTGGGTCCGAGCATCAAGCTTCTTTCAAGAGATGTAGTACACGTACGAGTTTCAGATGTCCCTATGACGGATGGCTAGGGTCAAAGTGACGGTTCCGCATCTTGTTTATTGGACTACGTTTGTATATAGAAACCTGTTGCTCTGCTACTATCAGTACATGTCAGTTTTGCCACCCATTACCAGCAATGGTGGTAGTCAGTGAACACATCTGGACAAGGAACTGAGCCGTATGCGTCATACGATGGGAGGCATGGATGAGCGAGCCACAGTTCCGGTCTCTAATGGTCACTGTGACATGGCGATCATGGCAGATACGTTCTCGCGAATGATCTTGACCACATTCGCGGGAACGACTATTCAGTTCGAATCCTGCTCAGCCACCGTACGCCAAGCGGTTGCATTCTAAGACAATAATCGTGTACTGTTCCACTCAGTACGACGGATGCTATCAATTAAAAACGGTGCATTGTGAGTCCATGAATGACTCACGACGCCGCTACTCGGTGTACTTGACCACCGACGCATCGCGTACCTGGTACAACCATGCATCCACAAACCTGTCGTTTATTGAGTTGTTATCCATCAGTACTCCATGCATAAAAGCGACGGGTGGGGTAACCGACGTTGGCTTTCATGGTGTCCCTCCAATAAGGTGAGTGCAATTCGCGGGGTAGGTCCTGTTATTGATACACTGCGCTCCATAATAATGACAGATGTGATAGTTTGTAGACTGTGGAAGCTGATTCAGGCTGAGGTAGAGTGAAGTAAGTCGATGGTGAAAATTCGTGATCCATGTTCGTCGTGTCGTTGTGGGGTCTGTCACGTAGGCGACAAACCTGGGAGGTAGCTTGTGGTCTCATAGGCTTATGATCCGGGTGCCAAAGTCGGCGACGGAAAAAGAGAATTGTCGACCGGGGCAGGACATGAACATCAGCGTTGTTGGTATATTGAGGTAGTGGGCGAGCGCAGCGACGTTCTGTGGCGTAAATTGACCTTTGACGAGGATCTAAGTGGAGTTGCAAGTTCGGCGGATTTACACGGTACCATAATTGAGGAAATAGCGGCCCATTTGTCAGCCATGATGGACAGGGTGTCGAGGTGGACAATCAAACTCACTAGGTCAACTGTGATCTCCGGGAATGCTTCGTCAAGAACTGTAGAGAGTCTACGGTCAGTTACTGTGCTGCCAATCGGTCGGGTATGTACGTGGTGATCCTAAACTTGAAAAGCAGGAAACACACCGCCGAAAAACACGAATGAAACAATCACGCACTCTTCCAGTTAGCTTCCATCTCTGACGGGATGCCATACTCCTCATCATAAAAATGAACTAGTTTCAAACAGGATGTTTCCTCGTTCTGGCTCACGTATAACAGCTTGTGGAAAAGGATATTGATCTATCGCATACAGAAAATCAAGCATGTCAATTGGAAGTCGGATACTGCGTTAGAGGGATTGGTGGTATGGAAGCCATACCTCGTCCGATTTGACCAAAATGCACACGGGCTGCCGTCGCAGGTGGCTCATCGCGGTTGTCAAACTGACGCCCCAGTTCCGTGTCCACGCGGCCTTCCGCACATATTTTGATTGATCGTAGAGCCATAGAACGGCGTGGATTAGGCGAGAGGCCTTCATCGTCCCGTAGAAGAACGCTGCAATCACGAAAAAGTATGCAGCAGCGTACCTACCGAGACATCGGAGTGAGAATCCGGAATCGGCGGCATAGAAAAGACTGTAGGTCTGACACGTACCCGACGATACTAGGGTCAATGGCTACGTTGCCTCCAATCATAACGGCAACGATGGCCAAAGTCAGTAGTACCTCCACAAGTGGCGCACTTGTTTCCCTGTACAAACGACCACGGTTGAACTTGAGCAGCAGGGCGGCAAGTGGGAAAAGTGCCATGACCGTCAACCAAATCAGCGAAAACCTGTTAGGCGGTTATTTCAAGCCCTATGAGTGCTATCCGTAAACTTACATCTTTGAAACGATGCTCAGATTGGCTCCGGAAATTGCGTACAGCGCAAAGCTGAACCCGAAGAAAGCGAGGATTGAGTATGCAGGAGCATCGGTAATAGGAAGTCGCCGCCTGAACAATTGCGGCAACAAGCGATCTCGTGCGAGCCGTTCGAACAGCTCACATGCACTCAGTATACCTAAAGATACGGCAGCGTTTCAGCGCGCAGAAGGGCGGTTCGACTACACCTCTGGGACGTGAACGGCACCGACCACTTACCGTTTAGTACTCCACCACATAATACAATGACAGCATCTGCAACTGTTATGATACGCAACCATTTCCCAGCGGCCTGTCGGAAAGGGTTCAATATAGTCGCGCTTTGCAGTTTGCTATAAATGTCCACTTACGGTTTCCGCAAGTATACTAAGAACATTGCCACCGCTGAGAACCGTGTCCAGCGGAACGAGTGCAAGAACAAACAGCATTGCCATCACATCTACAACGATCGCCGGATAATGCAAATTCCGCAGCACCTTCGGGTAACGACCGTGCTTTATACTTGATGCATATGACGGTATGCCTGAATCGAGCCTAATAAGTATCGTGGGAAATGAACATAGCACAGCACTGAAACGCACATTCAAACCCAGTGAGCCCCAAAATCCCAATGCACACACCATTGAAGACCTGATGGGCTATCTGGCTTGCGGAAAGGGTCCTCAGCCCGATATGCCAGTTCTGGCTGATTTGCGAGTTCCCTTGACGGCCCCAAGCAACGGCAGAAGCAATAAAGAGAGTAAGCATCGTGCCGAGCTGAACATCAGAGTCAGGATATACCGGCTTACGAGTCACGATACCTCACTTACGTGTAGCGTAAAAACCACCAAAGCTATACGGGCGCTCTCTCTAAGACCGCTCAGACTTATCGTGGCAAATATGACCAGGATGAGGAGCGTCCCAACAATGACGGGGAAGGGCAGATGCACCTCCCCGGCAAGGTATGACACTGCTGTTGCCGCTGATACGACGGCAGTAGCTGCGTAATCGAGCAATAACAATGCCGCACTTATCAGTGCTAGGTTTTTGGAACCTACATTGAGCCTGAATAAGGAATACAGTCATTGGGAAGAACAATCGATGCGAACTCTAAATAGGCTCACAAGTAGGTGTACGGCGCGCCGCTTATCGGCAGTGCAGACGCCAGCTCCTCCATTATAGGCCTCCAGAACCACACAATCATAGTCGATATGAGTAAGGAGATGGGAGAACTATAAAGCAGTTAATAACAAGATTACACGGAAGCTCAACAGAACCTACAGCACACTGGAGACCGCGACAACCGCCGGAAGTGTATAGAACACACCACCTAGGATAGAGTTTCCAGCTATGGCGCTCGCTGAGAACTGTCCCAAGGTGATCCTTCGGCGAGCGTCTTGAATGTCTTTCTCCCCTTTGGAGAGCTCGGGCTCTCGCAGTTCAACCCGGGACAGCGTGCCCCAGCCAGAGAACTCGAACGCGTTTGGCAAATGAAAGAAGCGAGAGGGTATGCTTGTAGATTTCACACCCCCGCCTTCGCGCGGCCGTTGCCGCTGTCTGCGTAGGATGACATCAAACTGTGCAGATTCGAATGAGGGAGGGGGACGGCCACCTATGAATAAGTAGCACCCAGCTGTTTAGCGATACAATGGAAATACGTTTGTTCTACAGACCTATGGATGACGGTGCAGGGGTTTGAAGGGATGAACTTGATAAAGGCTCCACGGCTACCCATTCCTCCAATGCGTATGTATCCGTGGAGGCTTCCTCTGGGTGATGATGCTTGTCCATTTTCCTAGTAGGTTGTGTATGTGGAACGCGCTTTGTTCAAGTTTTGAGTCGCGATAAAATAGTGATGAAAGAATAGTGCGGGTATAAAGATGTCCAATATCAGATAAATAGGAGGAGTTCGAGCAGTCTTTGCCATGAGACAGTGCCCGAGGTGTTGGTTGAAGTCCAAGTTCGAAAACATAAGTCATGGTGTGATAGATTTCTCCTGAGCGTCGCGCCGTTCGGTTGGCCCTCTCACGATCGGAATCGGCAGATCATATCGGGACTTTTACGATGTGGCGGTCTCTAGCATGAGCTCAGCCTCGTATGTTTATCTCAGCAAATAATCCGCCACTCTTAAATATGCTATAGTCACAAGCACATTAAAGTTATTTAAGTATGGGACAAGCGAGCTCGACGCGCTACGATATGCAATTCTCCCAGTGATGTGGTCAACTAGATGTCCTCCCACCACCACGCTGCAACCTCTTTGGGTGAGCCTTCAATATTCAGCGTCACACTGGCACGCTTCCAATCATACATGACCGTGTGTCCAAGTAGGGCGGTATGGGTCCTCGAGATATTGTATCTCCTCAGGGGTAAGCTTCACGTCCAAGCCGGCTGCGAAATAGTTGACGTTTGAACGTTCACAACCGCTCGCAGCAAAGACACGCTTACCAATCATGTCCTTCAAATTGTCCAGATTCGTGGTTCCAATAATAGGTGCGACAACGCCATCTTTGGAGATAATCCAGGCGATAGACACCTGCGCCATGCTGACGCCTTTCTCCTTAGCCACCTCTTCAACTCTGAACACGTTCATTTCAGCGACAGTGGCGATCTGTTCATTAAACACCTCGTACATACCTCGAGACAATTTCGGGAGTACCAGGCCCCACATAGCCTTTAATCATACTGTGAAGCACGTCAGTGTCGATGTCGACACCACGATACTAACTTTATGCACTTACTCATCCACTTGAGACCGTGTTGTACCGTCTCTCGCTGCGAACGGGCGGGCCAAAAGTCCGCGAGCTAAAGGAGACCATGGAATCGATCCTACTCCGAAAAGCTAACGAGAATCGAGGTATGAGTTGGAAACAAAATGCGGGGGACCCGGTGAACAGACCTTCATGGTAGGGAACATCTCGCGTTCCTCTTCACGATAGAGTAGATTGTAGTGGTTTTGCATAGAGATGAACGGCGTGAGATTGTTCGCAATAGCATAATCTGTATTCGGCGTGGTGATCAACGAGATGATGGTACACCATGCTGATTAAGCGTACGCACTTTGCATTTGATGGACTGCAAAGAACGATGATAGTACAAATGTCAGTGGCGTCTCAGCTGACTTGCGCACAGTACGTACATTGATAAGCATAGCAGGAACTCATACCAATATAACGAACGAGGCCAGCTTGCACTACATCATGGAGCGCTTGCATGGTCTCTTCAATAGGCGCATCGTGATCGAATCGGTGACCTGTGGTCAGTTCGTTGTGAGTTCAACGGAGATACACATGATATTGACTCACATTGCAGAACGTCGATATAGTCAAGTTGGAGACGCTTGAGACTAGCCTTTACAGAGTCGAAGATATGCTGTTACTTGGGAGTCAGCACTTCTCCGCCTCGTCAGGGAATTACATACCTTGCGATTCAAACCGCGTTGATTGATAACACCAAGATCCTCGGCGGTCATAGTTGCAGACTTCAGGATGTTAACGTCGTATGAAGGCGCAACTAGAGGTGTCCGTTGAGAAACCAGTCAACACAACGGGGATGCTTGGGTAGATTACCTATGGCGAAGACCTTGGTCATGATGACTAGCTCTTCTCGTGGTAGATTCAACTTCTTTATTGCATTGCCTAGAATTACCTCAGAAAGGCCGTTGGAGTAGCCCTTCAGGTCAATTAGTCTACCACACGAAGTAGCAGTGGGGAGTGTCAACGTACATTCGTTGTATCAAATGTCGTGATTCCAGCATCGTATCTGAAGAAGCAGTTTTTTCAGTCTGTGTCAGCGACAGCTTTTACAAGTGGGTTCCTCACGCAAACTTGATATGCTCGATCGCTTCATCCTCTTCCAAGACCCAGTTGTTCCAAGCTTTAGAGCCGTATTGCATCGTACCAAGAATTATCTTCGATACCTTTAAGCCAGACTGGCCAAGACGAACTGGATGAGATGATGTCAGTCATTACGCGTATGGATTCTTGACAAATGCGAGATTACTGACCATACGGCATTTTTACTGTCGGACTGTCAGACATTCCCGTAGTAATGTACACGCAATGAGATGTTCGGATAAAGAGATAATTGAGGGAGGAGCTATTTCAGGTGAGACTAGGCATTTATATGATGTTGCACGGAGCCGCCCTGACGAGTTGCTACCGCAAGGTAGTGGCTTCGAAAGGCTTATCAAAATCTCGAACACCAGCAGTATCCACCCTAACCTCTGCTAGAAGTCAATTGAGTACGATAGAAGCTAAGACGAGTCATTGATAGAGAACATACCTCAGGGATTCTGTGGTGTGCGAGTCATGAGAACACTTACACCTCGGTGCCGTCCTACAAATTGGAGCGGTCGCTAATTATGTCCGTTCTGCATACATGCTATATGCTACGCAGCTTGAGCATCTTACTATAGGGCCTGTGGCAATTCACTGATTACTTAGGATAAACCGGAGAATTCCTTCAAGAGTACAGTACCGGCAGGATACCCGAAGGGTACGCAGAGCAGTTTCTGCGGCTGCCTCGCTTCGTGTGGCACAACTGGTCAATATCCTGAGCCTCTCACAAATTCATTACAGGTACATTGCGAGAGGCCAGCTGTAAACGGAAGCTCCGTCCTCAGCCAAGAGTAAGACCTGTCTTTTCACTGTGAAGTCGATAGTTTCCGTGAGCGCAGTTCGAAAATCGTACTGAAAGAACCCAGTCGCTCACCAGATGGCTTCTCATACAATAACAACTTGCAAGCTGGATTGACGACACGAATCGTCAAATTTTGCATAAAGGCCCAGCACGATGTTGAACGCTGCGGTACAAAGGTGTTCAGGTCGAAGAAAGCCGCGGGCGGTGAAACTCGATTGCAGGCGTTTACTGTAAAGGGTAAAAGGCGCATCAACTGATCCGACCCCTGAATAGATGATCGGTCACCAATCACCGATTATCTCACGTTCTGGTCACAAATATGACGATCTCCCAAGCGCAAACATTCACGCTGAACAAAGATCCATGAACAATACTCAAGTTCCGTGGAATCCGGGTATCTCTACACAATACATGATCACAGTGGTACAGCATTTGTAAAGCGTTTACTGGTGGCCGAAGGGCTTGACGGGTTGGTAGGGCTCCTCCAACGACTTGATCTCTTCAGGTGTCAACTTGACATCGAGACCACCTGGAAACAAGGGCGTAATCAGTAAATGCGAGAGAACATAAATATCACGGAATGCGCACCGAGAATATCCTTCAAGTTGTCCAAGTTGGTAGTACCAACAATGGGAGCAGAAACACCATCCTTAGAGAGAATCCACGCGAGAGCGACCTGAGCCATGGTGATACCCTTGGCCTTGGCCAAGTCCTCAACCCTATCGTCGCATGAGCATTGAGTTGATAAATCACGATGATTTCAAACAGAGAAAGACATACCGCTTGATAATCTCGGTGAGCCCAGCGCCGGAGTAACCCTTGATCATACTGTTCAAAGTTGCTGCATTAGAAAAGACGGCGCAATTCATGATTGGGAGGGTACATACAGATCATAGGCACCACGAACAGTGTTATCCCTAGCACCAAGAGGACGGGTCAAGAGACCACGAGCAAGCGGAGACCAAGGGATAGCACCGACACCGAAGAGCTGAGATTATCATCCTAGGGTCATCATTTGCATACAAAACTGATGAGCGGGGAGCATACCTTGAGAGTGGGGAACATCTCACGTTCCTCCTCACGGTAGACAAGGTTGTAGTGATTTTGCATGGAGATGAAAGGGGTGAGGTTGTGAGTGATAGCGTAGTCTATCGTCACATAACAGGTCAGCTTTGTGCTAACGATCTCTACGAAGCACTGGACTCACTTTGGAGTTGCTGGACTGGTAGATGGTCATCATAGTGGTCAGGCACTCGTCAGGACAAGCGATATCATAGATTACTCACATTGGTAGGCGTGGCATGAGCTCATGCCGATGTAACGGACGTAGCCAGCCTTCACAACATCGTGCAAGGCTTGCATGGTCTCCTCGATGGGAGTGTTGTAGTCGAATCGATGGCCTGCGCATAGTATGAGTACTCGAGCTGATAGAGATGTTGAATAAGTACTCACACTGAAGAACATCAATGTAGTCGAGCTGGAGACGCTGCAAGCTAGCCTTGACAGAGTCGAAGATGTGCTTGCGGTTCAAACCCCACTGGTTGATAACGCCAACGTCGAGAGGCGTAAGACGAGCCTTCACCATATCAATCGAGGGATCGGCAGGGACTTCATATGATCGTTTAGTAAAATAACGACGGCTGGATGTCGAGCGTTCGCACCTGGCGCAAAGACCTTAGTGAGGATGACCAGCTCCTCACGAGGAAGGTTAAGCTTCTTGATGGCGTTTCCGAGGACAACCTCGGAGAGACCGTTCGAGTAAGCCTATCACATACAGTTAGCATTCAATAATCTATGGAGTAGGTTTGAGTGTGAGAGCATACATTAGCTGTGTCGAAGGTGGTGATGCCGTTGTCGTAGCTGCGAAACGATAAAGTTGAAATCTTATCAATCTTCTAAAGCATGGTAAGAGTACTCACGCAAATTTGATGTGCTCGATAGCCTCAGGCTCGTCGAGCACCCAGTCCTGCCACTTGCTAGAACCATACTGCATTGTTCCAAGAATAATCCTGGACACCTTCAGCCCGGAGTTTCCAAGACGCACTGCACATCGCCCAGGATGAGTCCATCCGATCTTACCAAGAACCGACAGACATTCACATACCATATTGCATCTTCTTCTTAGCAGCGTTCGCGACGTTGGCGGCCATTTCGAATATGTGCAGATGGTTAGTGGTGGGAAAAGGTATTCTGCGCGTCAGAGAGATCGAGGAGCTCTTTTATATGTATTCGGGAGAGAGGTCGTCATTTGATAACGATCAAACCCTTGTTCAAGAAATCCCTGGGCCGAGATTACGCGGCCCTGGATTGCTGGGGCTCTGGAGCTGGGTAAGTCTCCTGGCCTCGCTGATATTGTCAAGCTCTCCATTATGGGCTCATAATCGAACAAAACGCAGACGTTGATTGAGCAATCTCGGGGCTGATAGGATGATTTGGTTGAATATCAGAACACAGCTATGACAGAGAAGCAGCTACGATTGGTGCAAGACATACAATCAAGGGTGGCTGGCCATGTTCCTGAAGGCAAGTCGCGAAGTGCGTAACGACTTGAGGCTGATGAACACGTATATGACCGCTGTGGATCTCCGCTATATCAGCTACATATAGATACGGCCTTTTGGAACACGATAACGCACTGTGTTTCCTTGGGCGACGCGCTGGGGACTTTGCGGATGCAAAAGATCCGCCAGGGTCTAAGTTACTCAGGTCTTCAAGATCCATATTCTCGAACTCTCATAGGAAACAATAGGAAGAGCTCCATACAAAGCAGTCCGCTTGAAGGTTCGTGAGGCCAGCTGTTGCAGCTCTTCACTGCGATCGCGGTCGATCAATAGAGTTCGAAGACAAGTCTGGGGTCGGCCGACGCTGTCTCTCAACAACGGTGAGAGCTGTCATGGTCAGCGTGGCTGTGCGAAGGTGAGTGCTAAGACGAAGATAAATGTCAGAGACTTACACTTGGCAAATTGCAGCTTGCGTCGTTGTCGAGTCTGCGCGATGAGCTCGAATGTTCATGGTTGTACACGTACGACGTGCTGAGATGCCGGCGGTAACCTACTTGGCTGGCACGCATAACGTGAACGTCATAAGTTGTGCCTGTCCGAGCGGCGCATCAATTGATGCGTACCTCCGTAGGTGTCCGATACCGCAATCACCTGTCCATGGCGCCGATGCATCGGTGATCAAGCTACTATCATGAACTCAAGTTGGAGTCCAGCAGTCATGACTTTAAACAGCAGTCTGATCAGTAACTAGTAATTCCCGGTATGTCGCGATTTCTACTCGCACACTGTATAAGTCCTCACTCGTTGCATTTTACCGGCAAGGTCAGCAGATATGAGCCTCACCTGCCTGAGAGGTCCCCAGACGTCAATGCTTAAGTCTCGCCGCGGCGGATGGCTCCGGTTGCAACGTTTACGGTCCAGCCGCCGTAAAACTCTCTTGACTCGTCGCACGCGAACTCGAGAGCAATGACTCGGCATCCACAGTGACGCAAGCTGCTGCCCATGTATACCGACTGAGCCGGCATATATCTTGTTATCTGCGGTGGCTTGCTTGAGGCTACTGTGAGAGTTCTTGACAGGCTGGCCGGGTATAAAAGTTCCTTGCATTGTGATCGACAACGCCCCCCTTGTGTCTTTTTTCGAGACTTCGCATCCCTCACATCACACGCGTAACCGGACAAAATGAGCGCCACGACTTCCAAAAAAATGACTTACGGTGAGTAATTTTCTGGCCACGTCTGAAGGAATATGTCTAACCGATACGCACGGTGCAGTCCGTCTGGGCAACTCAGGGTTGAAGGTGTCGAAGATCATCCTAGGGACGATGCAATACGGAGATAAGGGTTGGCAGAAGTGGGTCATCGACGACGAAGAGGAGGCTTTCAAACATATCAAGTTTGCGTGCGTATTTGCTCTAGTGACGGCTGCAATGCTTGGGTCATTGACTTCCACATATAGATATGACGCTGGTATAACTACCTTTGATACCGCCAACGTAAGCGAACAGCAAGGAATAACGTATCTTGGATTCGGTCACTCACAAAGTGTGCAAAAGGTGTACTCTAACGGACGATCTGAGGAGATTCTTGGTGCCGCAATCAAGAAACTTGGCTTGCCTCGAGAGGAGTTGGTTATCCTGACTAAGGTGCGCTTCCTGACGCATGGTCTGTGCCGCAGGGGAGCTTATAGCATTTTAGGTTTACTTCCCCGTTGGACCGAGGGGTGTGAATGTTAGTCAACCCGGCACGACCCCTGAACAATATGGAATTATCAATCAAAAGGGGTTGAATCGCAAGGTGCGCCTTGCATTTACACACTCCACTCACATCCATACTCAGAACAACCCAACAGCACATCTTCGACTCTGTGAAGGCTAGCTTGAAACGCTTGCAGCTTGACTACATCGATGTCCTTCAGTGTACGTTAGCAACTGGCTTGGCGTACACTAAATACTGATGTTTCTCTAGGTCATCGATTTGACTATGACACTCCAATTGAGGAGACCATGCAAGCCTTGCACGACGTCGTCAAAGCTGGTTATGTTCGCTACATCGGCATGAGTTCTTGCTATGCCTACCAATGTAAGTCTTTGGTCGTTCTTAAGTGTCACCACTCAACTGACGATTCCACATCAGTCACCGCTATGCAGAGTGAGCTATCAAATATTCACTCGATACTCAACAGCGGCTGATCCGAAACTATAGACTACGCAATCACGAATAAGCTCACACCATTCATATCCATGCAGAACCATTACAACCTCGTTTACCGCGAGGAAGAGCGAGAGATGCTCCCGACGCTCAAGGTAACATTCAAGCTGGGGGTATCTGTTGAATTACACTCGCTAATGTGATACATACAGTCGTTTGGCGTTGGTGTCATTCCGTGGTCTCCCCTCGCTCGCGGTGTGCTCACTAGACCATACGACGAGCTACAAGCAACCTCGCGCGGACAATCTGACCCGTAAGGCATCCTCCGCACTCAAACAAATAATTTGAGACTAAACAATAATTTATAGCTGGGCTTCGGGCTATACCGGCGCAGGTGTTCCTGGCATTCTCAAGCGGTGAGTGGCGGCGCATAACAAACAGTTTCCCATCGATCTGATGCTGCTGGCTTGTCAGGGTCGAAGAGCTCGCAAAGAAGAAAGGCATTACTATGGCGCAAGTCGCTGTCGCATGGACCCTGGCCAAAGATTCGGTGACCGCACCCATTGTCGGCACCACCAAGCTTCAGAACCTCGAGGACATCATCGGTATGTAGCACATCATTGAGTAGGATGTTTAGTTCTAAAGAACCTCTGAATGATAGCTGCCGTCGATATTAAACTTACCGATGAGGAGATCAAGTCATTGGAGGAGCCCTACCAGCCGACGAATGTTTTCGGTCATTGGTGAAGAGCACTTTATTACCCCACCGGCAGTTCTCAGACAGCGCATGGAAATCGTTGTTACGTCACTAGGTGCTCGGATAGGCACATAGCCATGACGAATATCATAGTCACCTTACCACGTCTTCTCCTGTGTGCAGCTACACCAGCTACACTTGTGTAGAGGAACTTCGAATACGTACTATAAGATCGCTTTACCGTGACTTACATTATCTCGAGTTTATCTTGCACTAGCATTTACCCGTCACTTCGTGACAATACACTATGATGGACATGTACAAACGTCTCAGTAAAATGTCCGCAGTCTGCAAAGAACAGTAAGTATAGTGAGCAAACATTTGTACATCACGCCCTTAGTTGGTCTGCTAAATGAGACTTGGGCGAGTACGGACTCGAAGTCCGTGTAAGAGTTTGCAGTACCCGCACTAACAGAGGATGTGGCTGGGAGTGTTGCATTCGTGCGACAACTTTCAGTGCACTAAGGTGGCCATGTTTCGCAGAGTGAAGGTGTTACAGCAAGTGTCTTGAGTCGCGGCGGTGACAGGGGTCTGGTCAGATACCATAACAGGCAGGAGCAAGTACCATAAAAGGGAAACACTAAAAGAGGCAGCCGGGGTCGGGGCTACCCAATTATAATAAAGAT
>JAXQGN010000364.1:0-28288 GCA_037039805.1 Irpex sp. M6601 | reverse complement strand
ATCTATACTACAAAAATGCTCGGGGGGAGTCGAGCAACTTCATTGGTGGAGACATGGAAGGCTTCCGATTCGCTCTGGCGTCGTTTACGGCCTCTGATAGGTTACGGCTATAATAGGCCGTCGCTGGCTCCGTGTCACGAATTTTGCGTAGTCTGGGCCTTCACTCTGGAGTCGGGTCCGGATTACTGCCCCTTATGGCAATGATCCCGAACTCTACGCCTCAGGCTACCGGGGGAGTCGGAGTCTGACACGGTGGTCGTGGGTCAGACAATGTGGTTTCATTTGGATCCACCCCTTGAATGAGTCTGTTATCTGTAGTGTACTTGGTAGTAGTAACCTGTGTCTACTGGGGGAGTCGGAGTCCTGGGGGGAGCCGGAGTCCGGGGGGGAGCCGGAGTCCTTGGGGGAGTCGGAGTCGTAACATGGTCGGGGAATTGACTCGGAGCAGGCGGCCAGATTGAAGTGTTACAGTTTGACATCATACAGACAAGTATAGATTTATTGACCACCGAAACCACCACTACCGTGACGAAGGCACGGGTTTCGGCTAGTAATTAATAATTGCCCGTAACGGGATTCGAACGTACGACCCCTTCTTATGGGCGCTTGCTCTTTGTGGGCGCATGTTACGTTGTTCTGAACATGGTTGCTCCACGCAACTTCGAAGCCTTTGCATCCATTCAACGTTGACAACGACTACTGCGAAGCTAAAATTTGTCATTCTTGCCTTACAACATGAAGAAACAAGAACGAATCTTTCTGCTTGTCTTAGTTCTGGTATTGCTGTCATGCTCTTCCTGGATGTTCTTCGCGACGACACCTCTTGGAGGCAACTTATCTGGTCTAACACATGAATTCCTGGCCGACTTTCTGGAGGTCCTGCAGCCAGGAGAGCAAAACACTAGCAATGTCTCCAAAACTATCCAGGCTAATATCTCTGCCCTTCCAAAAGCTCAAGAACCGAACATCTTTGCTGGTGTCTATGTCGTATCACTTCCACATCGGATAGACAGACGTATCGGGATGGACAGACTTCGCCAAGTCGTTGGGATGAACTGGACATACTTCGATGCTGTATCTGCAGATAGCCCGCTTGTGCACGCCATTGTCGAGCAAGCTATCAGCAGCCGTGCAGAGCGATCTACGAACCCTTGGTATCCCGCAGAGTTCTCCTGGCCAGATTCGCTATCACTGCCCGACGCTCTCGATCCACACAAGATCTCTGGGCCGCTTAATAGCTACTCTTCTACCAGCACCTCTTCCTCAAAGTCATCTCGGGAAGTCTGGAGAGACCCGACACTGGCCGGGCAACAGGGTTCAGCACCAACTCCGCTTACTTGTGCAACGGGGAACAAGACCTCCGGGCCACCTTACGACCAGACTTTGCCGCCATATTTGGTCTTATCGCCGCCGAAGATAGCATGCTGGTACTCTCATGTCCAAATGTTGCAACAAATCTTGGAAGGCTCCGAAAGTGATGATGAATCGAAGGATGACGATGCATACCTAATCCTGGAAGATGATATCGACGTCGAGCGGGATCTCTACCAGCGCCTGCAGGAAGTGTGGAAGGTCCTTTCAGCCGACTGGGACTTGATATTTCTAGGTACGTTTCCTATTATTCTTTGCTATCGATCACTGTGAGATAGATGTATGTCAGGACATTGCTGGTCAAACGAATCGTACTGGCCAGCGTTGAACACTTCATCAATGGGCGGTACAAGCAGCAAGACGGCTCTTCATCCCTCGCATGCACCAAAATGCACCCATGCCTACGCTGTCTCCCGTAGAGGCGCTGCCAGACTTCTTTCGCATCTTTACTATCCACCGTTTGCGTACTCGCGAGCACTGGACCAGGCATATTCTTGGCTCATACAGACTGGGCGTTTGAACAGTTACTCCATCGTACCCAGCATTGTCGTTCAACGCAAGATCTTGTCGAGCGATGTCGATCCAGGAGAGAGGGGGGTGGGGAGTACGTGGAAGGAACGGTTGGTAAACGGAGTGTTCTGACTCCTGTACCGTCCTCGCAAGCGGGGCTCCGATGTCCCTGGACCCGAGAAGTGGGGAGGCGCGACGTCACTTTTGAGTTATGGTTGGGATTTCCGTGTTGGTGGTATCGCCCACTTGTGCGAATGGATCCTGTCACGAATCTTGGTAAGTCGTTCTTCACTGGGCACGAGGGTGATGGTGCTGACCGAGATTTTGCCACAAGTACGTAGGATGTCGTCGGCAGTTTTATCAACGAGTTCAGACCTGACAACCACAAGTATGGTTCACACGAGTTGACGTTTCTGTGTAAGATGTGGAATTCCTAGTATACACGTACGCCCCTTCGCAAGATTTGAGCTCCGATTTGGTATGTGTCGTACATTCCCGGTTGTGTGCATCTACTGTCGCACCGTTAATTAAATAATAGCCGCAGATATCGTTCACCCAGACATCCAGTGTCTGTGGCTCTTGCTATGGAATGGCGCATGTGTGTGGCACATAGTGTAACAAACGAAACACCGACAGCAACATGCGAGGTTCGAATGGGGACAGGGCCAGCTTGGTGCGGCTCTGAGCGACACATCTCGACAATCAATGCGTGGCTATCCAGAATTCTCAATGACTCACATTATCGTGTGTCAGCACCGTGCTCTCTCTCACTACTGGGTACCATATTCTCTTCGTGCACTAACAGCAAAGTTATCGTCGCGATTGACAGATATGGAAAGAACACAAGGTGGGCTTCTACATTTCATTCAAATTCATTATGCACTGCACGTGAATCTCTGTTTCACGACCAATATGCTCACTTTGTATTAGGGTTATCCGGATAAAGATACGGAAACATCACAATTTGATTAATATTGCAAGGTTTGGAGGTTCTAGTGAGCACGCACTCGATGGCTCTATGGATCACAATTGTGGTTCATGCTGTAAGGTTTTCAGGTTCTAGTGGTTATGCTCCCGATAGATCACACAACTGCCATATACACAGCGCAGGAAACTGGGGCGCCTTCTGAGCGCAGCAAGGATACAAAGGCCACAGCCGTAGAACGCCTCAAGGCTATATGACGATCAAAGCAAAAATCGTACAGGTAAGTTCCGAACACTATATTCCAGTGTCCTCGTAATCACTGAACAAATCCTCCCATAATCAACCGACAGTGCGCTGGTAAGTGTCCATACATATCGCTCCCAACTTTGTTCATACGCAACGGATTACATAGACATAGATGTCTGGCGAACCGCTTAACACCTCCAAGGGATATCTCGCCGTGTGGTCGGTCTCTCTCCCTTGACGATATCTCTCCCTTGGCATTATCAATAGCCTATTCAATCTCTCACCGGGCACCTCGTAAGCCCCATCTCCTGGATCCTGATTCCCCCGTCTCACACACTGCGAGTCCCAGATGTGGCGCTGATGGCAGTATGTCGACGCGCAGAGAAAGCCTTGTGCCCTCAGCCTCAATTCCTCTTCGCCTAGGTTGGAGATCTCCGGAAGAGGGGCGATCTCCTGAGCCAATGACTCCAAGCGCGCGAGATGAACGGTATAAAACGCGCGTACCATGTCCTCTTTCTCCATGTACACTTTCACCCTCAACATTGTACGCCCAGCGACCCATGCAGGCTCCGGAATTCGACACCGTACACCTACTACCTTGGTCGTCATCGAATAACCTAAACCCCCAACCCGCTCCCTCAGAGCTTTGGGATAACTTTATATCTCCTACCAGTCCATCGCCGTCACCTCTTGTTGAAATGTCCTTCCAACCCCCAACGGGTCCGGTACGTTATCTAGCCGTCTCAATGGAACAGATGTCTGACTCCGATGTCTAGTTCGTGCCTCTGTTGATGGCGGTACCCCGAATGAACACTAGCGTCACTTCACAACAAGATTTCCTTGAGTGCCCGTCGATAGAATTCATAGCAGATGGACAACAGGGTATACGGCTTCTAGATGCTTTGCAGGGCGACTTAACTGCTCTTCAGGATGGCGATGATGAGGTCATGCATGCATCAAGTGCAAAAGTCTCATATAGGGTCGAGGTAGGCCTCTGGTGTATCGACCTTTCTTCATTTACCGATGCATGAAATCACAGTGGCCAGGATATAGACCCTTCACGCGCCAAAAGTATGCGAGGCGAGTAAAAGGGCTGCAGAACCGCGCTAAGATAGCCAAACAGGTTGCCGAGGTGGTGGGTGAATTCGTCAACGTAAGAGCGACTGCCAGTGGCACAGTTACGTTCGGCATAATAGTTGTTGATGCCAGATTACAACAGGCACAGTCTCGCTATGTTCCGTCGCAAGCTGAATGGCGCGTGGGGCGAGGCTACATCGAATACTCTCACCTCTACCTACTCGAAATTCGGCGGATTTCTCGTTCGACGTGGGTCCCCGTACTGGCATATGCTGTATAACTATGGCTGTGTCGTGCGATGCAGCACCCCTAGTATGCAGTACTCATCAGTGCTGCTACTATAGATACACACAAGGTTCGGGGCAGCGTTTGGAAGATTGGCGACTGTTGGATACCGTGCATTGAGGTTTCCTAGGTATTCGGGTTTCCCCTGTCTTTTCAGATTGATACTTCCTTTCGTAGGTTTCGCTGCTCTAGTCCCAACTCATATGGCACAATGTACGAGATGTACTTCTGGCTCTATCTATGGGTCTACTATATCGGGGCTTGCAGGTAGTCATCTTCATCATTGGACGCTGCCAGTGCTGCTGTGACATAGAATACTCCAGCTACTTATGTAACACCTACAGTATAATCGTCTTAATTGTCATGTATTGCATTCTGTATCTTGACGATATGTTTAATTCGACGCTTGCTTCAACAGCATGTATTACAGTATCATAAGTTTGCTGCAAGTGCAAAACATTACTACTTACTACTTATTTATCACGTTGGGTCATCATTGCATGCACACTGCATATACTGTAGTATGCCCTGTGCGCTAGAGGCGCATCAGCGCATCAAAACGCTACTTCATCCCGAACGCTACCTGGGACTGTCTCGACGCTGTTGGTGCTCCAGACCAAGGCTAGACTTGACTCTTGTCGTGAACGATGCGTTCGACTGTTTGAACTTCTGGCACACTAGTCCTCAAACTTGAACTTGCTCTACCAGATATCTACCATGACGGTCTTACTTCGTTTCGCGCCTTCGCCTACCGGTGCACTTCACCTGGGCGGACTACGCACAGCGTTGTACAACTACCTTTTTGCAAAAAAGAAGAACGGCAAACTCATTTTGCGCATTGAAGACACCGATGCTGTGAGTACTACGTGTCCAGCTCAAAAGTGTGGCACGCGTCTTGCTCACGCTCGCTCTACATTAGACGAGAGCTGTACCTGGAGCAGTGGATGGGATACGAAGTGCGCTGGAATGGGCTGGAATTGAGTACAACTATGGTATGTGTAGTTAGCGTTATCCGGGAGGTCGAAGAGCAAACAATTACAATGATAGGTCCTGGAAAGAGTGGCCCACATGGCCCTTACTTCCAGGTAAGTTGTCGGGATGCTCAAACATTTGGGTAACGGCTGGCTGATGGCGAATAGTCAGAACGACTAGACTTGTATCACTCTCATGCAAATAAGCTTATTGAGGTGAGGCACTTCATTCCTGTTTAAACTATGAGCGGACTGACGTCCATAGGTTTAGACCGGTCGTGCCTACCGCTGCTTCTGTTCCCCGGACAAACTCGCGCAAACTCGAGAAAAACTAGCAAGAACAGGATCCAATGCAACATACGATAAAACATGTTTAAATCTGACTGAGGAGGAGGTTCGCCGTCGGATGAAAGCGGGCGAGAAGTTTGTAGTCAGACTCAATGTAAGAGCTCACCTTTCTCTGCCTTACATTCCAGCTTACGCGTTTAACAGGACAGCAATCTTCCAGCTCGCGATTCTCCAACCGACCTTGTATTCGGGACCTTACGTGATGCCCACGCGTCACTACCCACGGACCCCGTGCTATTGAAGTCAGACCTGTTTCCGACTTACCACCTGGCCTCTGTTGTCGATGACCACGAAATGGGCATTACGCATGTCCTACGAGGGGAAGTAAGTGGATAGTGAGCAAGCGCGTGATATAGAGTTCTCACAAAGGCATGTGTATAGGAATGGCTCCCATCCGTGCCACTCCACCTTGACCTCTACGCAGCTCTGTCTTTCAAGCCTCCTCAATTTGCGCATGTTCCGTTGTTATTGAATCCTGATGGCACTAAGATGTCGAAACGCAAGGGCGATGTTCAGGTATTCGATTACAAGGTATGTGGCGGAGAAATTTCATTATGCACGGTGATCGTCTGAGCGAGAATACAAAGAGAAGAGGCTGGGAGCCTAGTGCAATACTCAATTGGCTTGCACTAGCTGGGTGGGGCACACAGTCTCATCATCACTCCTCCGACGCGCCGTCCCCACAATCATCATCTCCCAAAAATGCACCGGATAGTACAACAGTAATGTCATTATCCGAAATGGTCGAGGCGGTACGTAGGAATTGTCATGTCCTTGTGGCTTGTCTAACTGTACATTTGTGTGCAGTTCGAGCTTACCTCCATTACACACCGGCGAACGGTTCTCGATCCGATTAAACTGGAATATCTAAACAAACACCACCTGTTACGGTCTATTGCATCGGATGACTCTCTATCGAAACTTGCGGAACGCATACATCCTGTTGTCAAGGCGGTGTTCCCGTCCAGGTATGCTATCAGTACAGTTTCACATAACGCCACGTCCTCAATACCCGTTTACAGCCAATACACGACTGTGCCGTATATCAAACAGACCATTGTTGCAATGCAGGTAAATGATAACATTACTGTGCACAGTCGATTTACTAATAGACTCTTCGTAGGGACGTCTGACTAACCTCCAAGACATCCCGACGCTCGCTCCGTTTTTCTTTGTCGAGCCTGACCTAACGTCGCATGAAGCTGTGGCCATGTTCCAGTCAGTCCCCCAAACCACACACGGTGCGTAACTTTAGTCAATGACACAGTAACTTGCTCACGTATTGTATACAGACGTCTTCCTAGACAGGTTGATAACCTGTCTGTCTGATAACGAGATTGCGTGGAACGTTCAAACATTGAATGATCTTCTTCACGATGAGATCGCCAGACTCGGTGTGAAGCCAAAAGCAGCGATGACAGTAGCTCGTCGCGCCCTGACGGGGATGAAGGTACGTTTCATAGAGAACCATCTATTAGTCGTCCTAAACCCTCTGACGTTTGTAATATAGACAGGGCCAAGTGTCGCGGACGTGATGAGCATTATCGGCAGGGATAGGACAGTAACAAGGCTCGAGACAGCGAGAGCTTCGTAAAGTTGCTGTTGTTCAAGTTCTTTTGTCTGATAGCTACATTGGATATATGCGAGTTATACAAATGGAATCTATGACTGCGAAAGCAAAATGATGTGCGGTCCTTGAATGTGAGGGGTATAATAGTACACATGTATTACATTGTTTCCCAACCACCACTATCTACCGTGCTCTCTAGCCTACGAGCTATCAGAGTAGGTATGCCGTGGTTCAACCAAATGCGCCGTATTTCCTCCCACCTGGTATGGTGCAGGAACTGTCTGCGACCGCGCCTGTCCATCTATCAGTTAGCATCAGTAGAGAAAAGATGTGTAGATTGCGCACCTCATTGACATGTCAGCTTCCCCGTGAACATCCAAATAGGGCGATTGTCCGAAGGTACCGTTGTTGGCATAGAGGTACAACATTGCGCATCGTTTGACGCAGAAGAAGACACCGATAGGCCCCGAACATCTAAAAATAGGTCAGTAGTTGTCCCCCAAAAAGAGATATCTCACTCACTCCCGTAGATGCATGTTACATTCGCCTTTGCTTTGGTTATCGTAGTCCATGCAACAATGGGATTGCAGACAACACGTCACTCCGCACATCAGACAGATAGCCGCGTCATGGGGGACAGTCTTGCAACGGGAGCAGGTCATATTCTTCTCCTGATCAATGAGCAGACTATCCAGCACAAGTGGAAGCTTCGCGATCTGGTATACAAGGGGGTAGTCCAGCACAATTCCACAGTTTAGCTGCGACGCCGCCGGTGAATGGCCGTAATGTGCACACCACCCGCCAAGAGCTGTTTGCAATGTCTCATGCTCGGGTAAATGTGCCAAAGGAGGGATATTGAGCATAGCGAGGAGCCTCTTGTACTCGGATGAGTCGGCTGCGTCTGCTGGTGTTGGAAAGGCAGTGGGATGCACCGCGCGACACAAGATGGCAGCACGACGTAGGAAGGGGAGCGTGAAGACGTACAGCAGCTTCGCAATGCGAGCGTTACCGAACGTCTGGAAGGCGATCTCGGCGGCGTGCTCAAGCACAGGAGACGGTCGGACCACAGACATAAAGAACATGTGGACGTCTCCAAAGATATCCTCGTACTGAGACGGTGCCGGGGACGTCGCAAGCGATGGCCGAGCCTTGCTGAGGATGTATAAGAGCCCCACGATAGTTCGCGCAAGGAAAGCATAGTAAGTAAACGTGAGTACATGGTGGAGGATTTCTGGAGCGACGGCAGCAGTTTCGACCAAGATGGTGAATGGGTCCCTGAGCAGGAGTGGAAACGAATATGCGGTGGAAGAACGCGTCCACTCGGGCAATAGACGTTTGATGATCGCTTGACGTACTGCATCCCGCCCTTCGTCTGGTCGATTCTTGAAATGCAGTGCGGATAGTTTTGATAGGCAAGCTATGAGGCCTTGCACCATCCGCAGTTGGGATTCAGTTAGACTGTCCGCCACGGTTGTTCCTGGCAGGCCCTGTCCCCGCTGCGCAACCTCTATGCAGGAGATGGTGTACCCCACCAGATCTTCAGGTAGATACATTCCTGATCCTCTCTCGGTAGACTCTGGTTCTACCCGGTCACGAAGATGTCGTGTTTGTTGGGAGATAGTCTTTGAGACGACCATCATGGTGTCGACCATCTTGTGCATATCTCCCTGATCTGCCTCGGACGCACGATACGACTGGTATCCTGGATCTTGTGCAGCCCAAAATGCGAACTCGCCGGTACCGGTTCGAACGAGAAGGGAATCTAGCTGTAGATCCGGTTTCGACTTAAGAATGCCAATTCCGGCGGAGCGCATCCACTCGGCGAAAGGAACAGGGTTCAGCTGCACCGGAGTAGAGGGTACAACAGGAATGATGACGTTGCCAAGCGATTTGCACAGTGGGCAGATATATTCCTTGCGTGGAATATTTTCAGGGTGATTCCTCATCGGTTGAGCGCGATGTCGCTGCCGAATGGAGGTGCTATAAACCGTGAAGCACTCGAGATGCATCATGTGACTACATATCGACGAATGCAGCCCGAATCGAGTGAATTGTGGTGGGAAGCCTTCGAAGGTAGCTGCGCGAGGTTTGACGTCGCTGGAAGCAACGGCGGTGGCGAAGGAAGGGATCTGGGATGCGCTGGATGGGTCGTCTAGCGATTCAGGGGCGGTAAGGGCCTCGTTCATGCTGTCCGGTTGGGTATCAGCGAAACGTCGAAGAAGACGACTAGGTTGCAGCAACCCTAGTGAGCCAAACGCACGAGACGCGTTTAACTCCTCCTGACAGACGATGCAGGTACCGTAGGATACTGGCGGGGTAGGATTGTCCGTCATCTCGTCATCGTCGTCATCATCAAGGTCGTCGAAGTTGGTCGCAAAGCTTGCTTGCTGGGCTTTCATCTGCTTCATAAGGGCCTCCTGTCGCGCTTTCGCGGCTCGCTTCTTCGCATCTTCTGGATCCACTGCGGTAGATGGCGCGGAGATGTGATGAGCCTCCACCTCCTGCGGCTGATACTGGCCTATCTGCGACAAAATCCATTGTACGCGCGCCTTGTAGAGTTTGTTATACTTGTTACTGTTCTCTAGTGCGCATAGAACGTCGATCAAATTTTGGCCCTCCTCCATCTCCTTGATCGCGGCGAGGTGGCTGAAAGGTTGGGGGCGCTCGATAACGGCCAGCATGATGAGATGGAGCGACTGGTCCAGGATCGCCTCCGCAGAGGGCGGGGCAGAGTCTGTTGCTTCAGTGATACTGATGACGTTGTATATGCCGTAGAATACAATCTGCAGAAGGACCTCCGACTCGAAGACCGCCGGCAAAGCACGGAAAGGGCCATATGTTATCGGCGTAGGCTTCGGGATGAGAACAGGATCGTCCAAACCATGTTTCTTCTTCAAGCGGTTGCGCAAGATCAATTCGACCTCCTCGCGTTTGTTCCGAGTATGATGGTAGAAGAATGGGTTGACCTCGTCAAACGCCTCGTCTTTCAACTCGTATAAACCAGAGTCGGTGGTGGATTCCGGGGGCTTAAAGTTGGCCACATCCCTGAGTACACGATCAAAGCAGATATCCTCCGACTTCCTCTCTGCTACACGTTTGACAAGCTCCGTGTAGGTACAGGGGCCCAACGCGAGCGCATGAACGATTTCTCGGCGAACAGCTTGAGGAAGCGGCATCTTCGTTGCGTTGGCGCGCTCAGTAAGGATGGTAATCAGGACGTACAAGAACTCCTCAACCATGTTCGCCAGCTGTGTGCTGTCGTACACATGGTGCAAGGTTGCGCCTGAGAAGTAACCCGTGAGAGCGAACCGATCCAGCATGGTGACGATCACAGTATTTGGATCGAGCACGACGAGAGCAGTTTGCAGAATGAAAAGGTCCTGGTCGTAGCAAAGTTCGCGGAGCATAAAGTCGCGGTAGTGCATTACTTGACCACGGATGGCAAAGCCGTTGCGGACCCATAGACCTGCACGAATCTGAGCCACCATAGCAATGACTGCAGAGAAAAATGTTAGACACTTGAAACATATCACTATCGTCGGCTTACCTCGCAATGGGTAGTCTATGATAGTCTGGATGGCCTGAATACTCGCGTTGCGCAAGCAAACATCGCGGAGGCTGCTTATTCCCACCTCTTGCAGTCGCTGCTCATCGAGGATATCGATGTGTTTGAAGAGCTCTGCCAGCAACCACTGTAACGAGTGGTGGAAGCTAACCCACCCTTCCATGACGTCGAATTCAACAACTTCATATGAGGAACCGCAGAACTCGACCTGATGGAATGCAACACGAGGGAATCTTGTGGGATCCTTGTCTTCGTTAGGCACCGCCGAAACCATTAGGATATGGTGCATGACCGTCGTGATCGCTGACACAAGCTCTGCCACCGTAGAGCGCGAGAACGCCTCCCCGTAGACCTTTATAACGCGAGATAACGAGAGCGTCACGTTGAAGACGCTTATCCATACGTCGGTCTCGTACTCGACGTGACTTGACGCAGCACGTTTGTTGGGATTTACGCACATGAAGAGCTGACAGGTACGAGAGAACTGTGTGATGAACTCTCGATTATGGGCGATGAGTTCCTGGACAGGGTCGTTGTGACAGAGATTGCGAAGATCGCTGAAGATAGTCATGAACCTCTTCGACTTGAATGGGAAGGTATCGACATCGACGTCGGCCTGGGGATTGGGAGGATATACTATTCGGTTATCTTGGATTTGGTTTGTGAAGAACGCGGCTATGATAGAAAGCAACCGCGACACGATGTTCTGGTGACGGACAAGGTAGAGAGCGATAGATGGCACGGTGAAGAGCTGCAATGCAAAGTATTTGATGGATGTCTCTGCTTCACGATCGGTGAGCAAGTACGCGTCGATCACCCGGCTGTATACGTTGACGAAGTGCGAAGCTGATAGCATGTTAACAAAGCAATTTTGCGCAATTAAAGTCAACTTACCTATGGCAAGTTTATGGTCGTGGCTTAATATGAGCAAGGACGCATAAACTTCCTTCAGGTCCAGCCTTGGCTTCTTCCAGAGCTTCGTGTGGTATAGTAATAGCCAGTCCAGTCGAGCGGGATCGCTGATGTCAGCGACAATAGGACTAGAGTCGGTGAACCCTCTCGAATATGTCTGTCTTCTCGGAGACAGCAGTTCGGAGGCTATTACTTCGCGAATAACCAGACTATCCGATCCCAGACGACACCTTGCTAGATCCAGTAGCCACTCAATAATGACTGCGCTAACCTGCTCGCGAAATGTGTCATACGCGCGCCGAATGGTCACCCCAAGGTCTATTTGTGAGATCGCCTGGCCCATTTCCAGAAGGCGTGGGATGTTACTATTCATCTCGATGATGTCTCGTCCTTGATCGTCGATCCTGTCTGCGATTTCCGAAGCCTCCTCGCGCGTACGACCGGTGAGCTCCTGGAGCAGTTGGATAACCTCCGCAAATGAATGCTTGTCATCGTTCCAGAGTACCACGTAAAACTGGTCTCTCATCATCATCGGATCACCGGAGGGCTGTTTCCAAAGCATTTCCTCGTTCAATGGCGCGATCGTGACCTCTGGGGAATAATCTAGGGTATCCAAAACGTAGTCCACCGCATAGCCGATCGTCCTTGCCATCGACTCTTGGAGTTCTTGAGGAATTGGTACGCGACCGGGATAGTTTGTGACAGGAGGGATATCCGAACCAAGGATAACTTTCGGCATGGCTTTCGGTGTAGCCTGTAGCGTCCTCGCCGTGAAAGAAATGATGTGTTCTATGTTTTCTTGAGACGGTGGATGGTGAGGGCAGTCGATCGGCTGCCTCCAAGCTTCCAGATCGCCACAGTCACAAGCACCACCAGACTGCTGCGCAATAAAGAAGCTGACATTGTGGTCGGTATGGTCGGTTGCTTCGAAGCACCTAAAGCAGAGGACACAGCTCTCATCTAGAGCGCAATCCCTATGCGATAACACGTAAGGGACGTGAACTATAGAGTCAGCACGGTACGCACTTGCAGCGGAAACAAGCCTCTCCTTTCTTGAATAGATGACCACAGGGTCGACCAGGCACTACAGGTGTCTCCTTCGAAGAACCGACGCGGGCTTGAACCTCGCTCAGCAGCGCATGCATCGGCAGACTGGAATTCGAATTGGGCAGAAAGAGATGCGCGTACTGTCCCCAAAACGAATCATACAACTCTGAGAGAATTTCTGCACGTGTGGCAGGAGTGAATACATATTTCCTGGAGCCAGGCATAGTATCCAGAGCAAAGCGTAGGCGAGCCAGGGGATCTTGAGCTGCCGGGCGGTCGCGAGGATGCATAGATCCTAGCAGCTTGGATGGAAAGAACGAGGAGAGTCCGGACATTCTGCAGAGGCCCGCACCCGGGCAGCCCTTTCGTTATAGAGTACAAGGGTGAGTATACACGTATAGCTTCTAGTTTCTTTAGAACGAATTAACTTGCTATCGTTTCAGGTCGTGTGGGCTGTAGAGACGGTCGACGCGAAGGTCTCGGTTATGCATACGACTTACGAATGCAAGCGCCCATCATGGCGATCACCGAGCTGATCGTCACTGTAATAGACGCCGGTGCATGTAGTCATGGCCATCATACCAGACTCGGAGGACTGTTGAATACAACTAACTAGTAGGTAGGTAGTAACCATGTATCTCGGTGAGGCTCCAGAATCGTTGGAAGCCACCGTACTAACACACATGTACAACAGACAATCTCATGATTGTCCAACGCTCTCTTCACCTCGAGACGCGGAGCCAGGAGTCCGAAGTGATAAACAGTGCGCGAGGCCTCAGGCTACACCGTTGGACGAATGACACAGACCTGACTCGTTTATCCTTGCCACTACGTAACGTGCCTGATGAAAACAAGGACGGTGCCACTGCTGTATCACCCCGCAAGCTCAGACAAGGTTCCGCGAGCTGTTTCTACCTTGTTCTTTCAAGCTCAGTTAGGCCTGTTGCCAACTCCAGCGACAACTCGGATGTCGTACTTGCTCGCGTTTGTTTGGTACAGGTTCTTGTCTGGAGAGACAGGAGCAATGATTAATTATTCATACATGCAGCGAACAAAGGGCGAGGTTTAAAAGCAATCGACATTCACAGCAATGCGGTTTCCCCACTGGTCTGGCATCAGTCAACCTTGACTCTCCTTTGATAGTTTCTCGGCGAGCACGAGTAAGTACTAACTACACGGTTCATTCAAGTTCACTCTCACAGCTGTTTCACACAGCATCCGAACCCTCAACTCGTCAACCTCAGAGTCCTCATTGACATAGACATATGTCTTCGATGGCTGTCGCTCAAGCCCGAGTCACCTCCCCACCTTCATACCCTTCTGCTATCTCAAGACCATCCAGTACAGCGACGCTGACGAATAACATTTCCACCTTATCTGGAGGCCCTCTCACAATCTATAAGGCCGACTATGATGGGGATGCGATGAAAACAAGTAACATCTGGGTAGAGATTGAACCTGGCAAATATCGCTCTCAGACAATAAAACCGCTGAATCCCACCTCCGAGCTCCATGAAGGACGCGTTTCACAGGCGTGGTATAAGCGTGCACAATTCAAGTTGAAGACGATCATGATCGTGAGCATCGTGTAAGTACGGCAGTTCGTTGTTCTCACTTGAAACTCACCTACCCCAGCATGGCTTGCGTTTCAGCTCAGATCCTCGCCTTTACTATGGCTTCGACGTCCGGTCTAGAGCACACGATGGCAATCTGCTTTGCAGCTCTTGGGCTCTTTTTCACAACACTGGCCGCCATGTATAGCACGGTCACTTACATCTGGCTACGACCCGAATGGACACCGCACGCAACCAAGTTCGACGAGTGGGTTACGAGCAGCACGTCAACTATGATTGTGTGGTCGGGAGTTGGTCTTGTGATTGGTACGCTAAAAGCACCTTATGGCAAATTCTTTCAATGCTTATACTTCTATCACGGCAGGTGTGTATAGTGGTTTTCTTGCTACAGCGTGCTTTCTCTTCGTTGTCATGCATCACACGTTGGCCATGGTTTGCACTTGCATCTTCGGTACGTCTTATGACACTACCCTCATCATATATCTTCTGAAATAAAACTCCCCTAGTTGTGGCTAGCATCAGCCCTATGATCTGGTACGGTTTAATCACGCTGAATCCTTGTATATACTGACCCAATGCATAGGGGCCTCTACCGCTGGCAAGGCTTATACACGCACACACTAGTATGGAAATCTGAACTGAAGGGACCTACCGTGATGTCTGCTCATAAAGCAGATCGGTCAGACTATGTATAACTGCCTGTCACTCTTTTCATCCTCAAGAACATTTACTAGTCACTTATAACATCATAGCTCGTTCAAATTTTATACGGCATATCGAACATAATAACGAATGCGGACACCAGAGACTGTCCCCGTGGTGATCACATATGAGAACACCAAACCGATGTTCATATTGGCGGTCATCAACTACATGGTAACAAGGACATGAGCACGACACTGGCACGCATGAAAAAGGCAGCTTACAGAGCCTCCAACCATCTATCCCACATGGACAATGGAGCAGGTGGTACCCGTGCTGTCAAACCCGCAGTTTGCGTTCCCTTGGCCTTCGCACGCAGAGCAAGGCAGAGCAGCCGTGCCGCCGCAGAATCCGTTGCAAAGAGGACCGCTGTGGACAGACATGTCAGAACATGGTTTGAGCGAATGTAAGTTCGAAACGTACATATCACTTTGGATACATGACCCAGGGCAGCCAGTGGGGGAGGTGCACACACCGCAGTCGCCGAACGGGCAGCTGTCAGCTGAGACGGAGACAGCAGCGAGGACGAAGGTGGAGAAAATGGCGATGAACTTCATGTTTATGTTGGTCGTAATGTGCAGTGGTAGCGGGATTGGTTTCGAAGAGGAGTTCGCTGGTGGATAGTGACTGCTGGGGTACATCCGATTTTCCTTCTCCTTTTATACGAGTCAACGGATGGGGCGTTTTGTCCTAGTCCTGAATTCTGTATTTACTGCAGGTGTAATACACCTGCGGCAAACAGTGAAGGTGTCGGCGATTGCATTTGCTTCTGGTCACGAATTCACGTTACCGTTCGGCGAATGATAGGAATGTATACCACCGCATAGCCCTAGTCGCGTACTGAATTGACTGTGACGGCGACAATTCTGATGCGCCTGGCTTTCGCAGAGATGTGCAGGGTAAAATGGTTGCCTGATCAACTTTTTTGGTTAGCTACGGCGACACTAAGCCGACGCGTTCAGCATTGACTGAAGCTTGAAGGTCACGAGAATCCGCCAATAACGCCCCATCGAGACATGCATTATCATATATGCATGTTCAGAGTCATGTGGAAGATGTAAGTCGCTTAGAGGTGAGGTCCGAGGACGAGCGAGTCACCACAAGAATGGAGTGAGGTGCTTACATACGTTGCGCCTACCCACTACGCTAAGCTCATTGGAATCCGCCGACCGCAAGGAAGTTTGTCTTAGCATTGAAACCCATGGGCACTAGATCATCAATCCTTTGGAGGCCACGTACAACAACGCAATGATCTTCCTGCACCGTTCTGCGTGTGTACCGAGTACGCCTGGACCTGGATTTCACATGGAAGCTGCGTGCAGCTATGCCGCCAATGGCTTGCATATGCATGGTTGTAGGTTGTGGTATATAAGACGCAAGCACAATGAGCCTAAGTAACTCAATGGTCAAATCAGGAATCTCAGAACATAGGCGACTTACTTTTTTTACGGAGCAGTCCAGTGTACTAAGCTATATCATACGTTTTGTGGCAGTACAAACCGCTACGGACCTGATAACCCAACGTGCAGTTCTGCACCCCGTTTATGGTGGATGGATAGTTGAGTGACACAAAAGTTCAGTGGTAACAAAATAAGTTACGGAACACGTCGATACAGTACAGTGCAGGCATTTCAAACGCAGCACAACCAGTCGTCGGATGGAGTATCAAGATGAGATCACAAGAAACCAGCCTCGGAAGACGAACCAGAACCAAAGTAGATGCAGACACAAGACTAGACTGGAGCGAGATAGTTTCACAAGGAATCCGCAGACGTTTCGTCAGACTTGTCTTCGTCCTTCCGCGAAGAGAGCTGGGCCAGCAGATGCGAGTATGTATCGGATATCTAGTGACATGTAAGGGTTGGTAGGGCAATGGAGGAGGATATAGCATGTAGAACGAACCTTCTCAGCTCGAATTTTGCCATCACTAGTGTATCGGCAGATCACCGTGGCCGCCTCAAACCACCTTTTCGCTTCCTCTGGAAGAGATGCACTGAGAGATAGCCCAAGCGTTCAGCATGTATTCGCTAATAACAGATATCAAAACCAAATACTGGAAGCATTCTACACCGGTGTTGTACGCTGTGCCCAGGAGCCATTGTCGCTCGTCCTCGGGGTAACTCTGACAGAACACATTCAGTGAACGATATTCCTGGGGACGTACAACCTACTGCTGCATCGTCTTGCCGATCATCGGAGTGCTCCTCCAGCACGTTTATCGCTTGCTCGACATATCCTATTGCTCTAGTGCGGTCATCTTGACCATTTCGAGAAAGAAGGATCGTACAGATGGCGCGTAGCCATCTTGAGAATTTCTCGACGGAGAGAGACGACCGATTGAGACTGGCATGTAGTATAGCCTGTGTACAGTCATACATCTGTGAGAACCAATAGTCAACATTCCAATGAGAAGTACGCCACCTCTAGTCCAGAGAACAGAACTAAAAGCCCAGATTAATGTGGGACACTTTGGTGGTATTAAACTGTCAAGAGAGGTGCGAACCTTGGACGGGGCAGTCTTTTTGAACCCACTAAAGATGGTTGAATCAGTAACACCTTTTTGCCAATGATTGCATCGCAATACCAGGATGTCGGCAATTGCCTCTAAAGCGTCGATGGTAGTCGTACCGCTATGAACGGCATTCTGATTGGGACGGTGTTATCTAAGCTAAAGCTTGGCCAGATGTTGTATACACATACCTCAATGACTTCGGTGGTTTGCTTCCAGTCCTTCATATGGCAAGAAGCTTCCACCTGAAACGTACGCATCGTACAAATAAAAGAATTGACGCGTTCGCGAATTTCCACGGTGAGAGACTTATTGTCCAATAGTTTCTCCAACCGTCGCAGAGATTCGCCGATGTACGACGTGACGTATGCAATGTCCTGTCGTGTTATGTAACAGGTTACTACGACGGTAACTCTGCTATGAACTCACTTGGGGTGCGTTGACGGCGTTTTCTACGCGCTTCCTGAAAGCGAAAGCTTCTGCTTGTTCACAACCGCGTTCATCGAAAAGGATGAGCATGCACTCACTTCTGCCAGCTACGGCGGCAAATGTCGCATTTGCTACGTAGGCACTGAGCTCCGCATCGGCCTCAGTCAATACTGATGTGCAGTAAATCTCAAGTAGCTGCAATTCACATACTAGTAAGCGTGAGTCTCAATTCAACGGATGGCATGCAGCTCACTTGTCTTGCTAGATCAAAGAGATGAGACACGGCTTCTTCATCTTCCCATTCAGTGCAACCCTGGACCGCGCAGTTGTAAGCAGTTCTCCATAGCCATGAAATATCTTTAGCGATGACTGCTGTCCCATTCTTCTCCCGGAATTGGGTGACCAATATTCTGGCTAGAAAAAGAGTCATACATTGAAAACGCTGGATAGGCTCGACATCTGTACCTGTGCTGAAGTGGTTCAATAGAGTTGGGACTAAGGTAGAGCTCAAAAGGGAAATATGATATGAGTGTGATCCGAGAATCGAGGATTATAACGACGTACCCATTTGCGGCAGGTTCCCCCATAAGCTTTACCACGAGCCGAATGACGCAGCGGATCAGTGACAGTCCTTCGACGTGAATGTCCTTTTCTGGCTGGTTTTGAACCATCTTCAACAACGTTTCCAAGACCGAAAGAAGCAACGCTTTCATGTCGCTTTCATTGGCCAGTTGTGTTGCAAGCAGGAGCATCTTTCTGTCGAAATCAGGCGCGCTAGCCATGTCTTTGACCGCTTCGATGGCTGTTATAGTTAGTACAGTTGATAATTAAGGCGATGATGTGTTCGCTGCTACCTTCATCTTCTATCCCTGATCGGGAGGTTCATCAGTACATGTTCAGTCAGTCATATTACAAATACGTGATTGCGAACCGTTACCTTGCTGTACAGCACATAGTAATGCAACGTAGTGTGTGGCGGCTTCATTGCCTGGACAGCGTCGGTGAACGGCTGATGCTGTGGAGAACTCTTTGCCTTGTATGTAGCATAGAGCCGCCTTACGAAAGCACTTTGAGTGACTGGAACGTGCCATGGTGGCAAATACGGGGTGAGTGCCACACAGATACCAATCTGCCGCTGCCGCCCATCTCTTCGCATTGTAATGTCTGTCACCGAACTGCCATAGAAGCTGAGAAACGCTTTAAGATCATCCTTTGAACTCAGTACAAAAAGAGAACCAACCGTGAGGCATGCAGTTGTGGGAACTTTGGGGAGCTCTAATTCGGCGCTTTCGGCTACTGTATGGGCATTATGCGGTCAGATACGGAATATCAGAAGAAACGGGCATACGTGTGAGTGCTTCCTCTATGTCTCGCATAGCTCTAACATGATCAGCATCCTTCGAGCAATGAAAGAGCAACGAAAGGAGCAACCGATCCACATGTGGCGAACTCGAGCCTTTTCCCACTTCTAACGTCATTTGAAGGCAGTGCCGATGCACGGATACTACTAGTGAACTGTAGTCCATTCTCAGCAACGACATTTCAAACTAACGCCGCATTGGCTTACTGTTGGTCACGTAGCGCCTTCAACTCTTGCAATATGCTGTGTCGTGGATCGAGGTAATTCAATAAGACAGCGTATGCACTTCCAAGGATATCACTCACTCAGTAATGTCTGTGTCAGAAAAGCGCATATGATCTATGATCGATTTGAAGGCTGCGCAAAAACGGTCAATGTCTCCATGCCTAGGTAGAGATCGGGTTTACGTGCCGTCAAGTAGTTCAGACTCCGCAGCGTTTCTCTTCTTAAGAACGGCTAGCCGCATCCATCGAAGCTGTTGCTGTTCTGCAGAGTCCTAGGCACAACTGTTAGTTGACAGCGCAGACGGTGAGAAAACGCTTACTGGGTTCACGTCCATGTTGGCGTTCCTGATCAACTCGTTGAGAGACGCTTCAGCGCGGTGAAGGTCATCCGGATCGTGTGATGAGGATAGGTAATATCCCCGTGCTTTGACAGGTTTAATGACCAAAACTTCATAAACCAGAATTGTACACACTCACCTAAGCTTTTGAGAATAGAATGCTATCATAAATGACAGTGAGAGACGCATCTGTGTCGAACCTCCATTGTAGCACACCTTGAGCTCTTGCGAGACCATCTCAGCATCCTCAGCAGACGTCTCAGTAATATAGAAGGCCTTCTGTAGCCATCTGATAGCGGTATGATAGAGAGTTTTCTCTGTACCAGCCTCAGCTTCGCGTATATTCCTCAAAACGGCCTTGCCAATTTCAAGTAGTTTGGCTGCTAAGAGCTCACGCTTCGAAAGATAATTCACCTTCAAATATCTGTAGTTGGCTGGAGCGTCCTGAATACTTACCTCCGATTGTCGCAGATAATGTAAGCGTTGCTCGTTTTCTACGAAAGGCAGACATTACTGAGTTAAATTAGGTAAGTGCAGCAAGTCGAGAATCACTAACCGGTAATCTTTTGTAGCATGAATTCGGAAACCGCGTCATTACCTTCACTCCATGCCTGATAGTAATATGGAACCAAGTCAGCGGGCGAGATGGCTATTAGAAAGGCCGACATGTACTCACCGCTTCCATTCTGCTCAAGTAATATAGAATGATTGCTTGAGACCTCGTCTGTTGGTGATTTTGTTCAGGATCATCTACCGTTCTGACCTGTTCTTCGTACTGCGCCGAGGTACATCAGGTCGTGAGAGATTGATGTGTCTTCACGGACGTACTTTCGCTGCGCTAGTCAGAACAGCAGCGGCCGATTCGTGCCGCCCGGTCTCTGACAGCCACCGCGAAGCAAGTATTGAGTCTACCCAGTGAAGATGTCATCAAGGCTGAAGAACTCACCAGAAAGACTGGCGCCTGCCTTGCTTGCCAACTGCAGCACGTGGATAAGAGCTTCCAGATGAGGCGTGTATCAGAGAACCTCACGGAAATGGTAAGGAGAGGACTAACTTTCAATGGGAGGTTTTGGCTCCAATCCTGCCTCAATAAGGCGAAATCCCGCAAGCCTCACTGTATGTAATATACCATGAATCCGCATACAGCGAAGGAACAACCGACTTCTTAGAGTTAACTAGAGGCTATAACTCACATGCGGCAAGGACTTCGCGGACGGCGTCATCTGAGCCAGTTTTGAGAGAACTGGAGGTGTTCCATAGATTGACTCCTGCATAAATATATAGCATATAGCGAGACGTAGGTGCCTAAGGATGCACGCACCCTCGCGATCTAGGCTGTCCGCGGCGGCAAGCCAGTCGTGGCTTGTGTGAGGCCGCTGTTTGCATACAGACTCCGCTAGAGCGGCCAGTTTATGGAGGTCGGAAATCAATGACCCTTCTGCGCTCCGTTTAGGGTCGTTGAGTCTCGGTTTGATCTGAACAAGAAGGTCTGTATGATCCAGTCGAAGTATTAAGTACTCGCAAAGCTTGACGAGGGCTTGCGCACCCAGAATTGACTCAATCTTCGGTTTTACATCTGTCTCAAACTTTCGTTTCCGGGCGGACATTTCTGTGGGACTTGTGTATGATAGTGAGCGTAGCGAACGAAGATGGCGTGTGACATAGAACGCGACGAATCCTGTAATGTCACGGTCAGGCGCATGTGACATCTGTCACTCCGCCGAGTGACGCCGACACATCCATCTCTTGCCGGCGCGCTCAGCGTCCTGCATCTCAACGACAATGTCCGAAAGAGACTTGAGTCTCCCTTTAGATGCTGTAGCGAGATGCACTAAGGTACGAGTGTTCAACAACATACAAGTTGTCAATGATTCATAAATCTCTTGTATCCCACAGGACGCCAAAAGAGACGGTCTCTTTGCCGGGGTGACATCGGGACTCGTAGGTGGTCAGTGCTAACTTCTACTAAAGCTCCGACTTCTGTTATCCATGTGGGAGATGATTATCCGTCTACTCATCGATATTGTTTCTATTGTAGCCATCATAGGGTCCAAGTTCTACAGACTCAACAGAAACCAACTAATTCTGTGCGGCGTAGGTGGGTAATTGGCTTGCTGTGCTGTTCCGTCAGAAGGGACGCGCTGCTCTTTGAGTTCGGATTTGTGCTAGACCACTCATGTTCATCTTCAGCTACTGGCGCTCTTGCAGGTTATCAGTTCACCCAAGTCTTCCTTGCCACCAACCTTGCCCGTTTGCGTGCTGAAATGGCACAGCTTGGTCGGGAAGTTGGGTCATCTGAGCCAGGCTTTGGAGAAAGCTCGAATGCTACATAGCTAGCGTTCCCCTGCCATCAGACGCATCCATCCACTTGCTCCTACTGCGCAAGTCAATATCCTCTGTGAAGTCAACGGAATCCTGTCCCCCTGTAGGCACGTATGTTTCCAGAATGACGTAGCAAGCATTACTGTGTGTGTCCGAGCCTAGTCCGAAGAGGGGTGTGAAATGTACACCAATCACTCCTTTCAATCCCCGAAAAGGTTCAGGCCTCGTGGCTGATGCCCCAAGTCTATTCTTGTGTTCGTTCACAGGTGCGTTTTCGTACTCAGACACGCCTCATTCGCACGTCACCATAGATGTTCTTTGACCGAATCCAGGCTGTACACCATGCGCTGTTTCCAAATGCCACAGTTACGGTACACGGAAAAGGGTCCTGCGTACTTGATGAGCATCTCACCTTTTCAGACCTGGTCAACTCCTACTTGGTTCTATGTCCACACGGTTTTTTTGGCGTACGTTGCTGCCGGGAAGCCCAAACAAGTAAAACTGGACTGTATGTATCTTACTGCGATTGTTGAACGGCCGTGCGCAGGATAACGTGGGTCCCCTTGCCGATTAAATCATTCGAATCACACGCAGGAAGCAGAGCCAGGGAGTACCGTCGCTCGTCTACGCGTTAACGACATAATCATCGCGGCTTCGGTTCTAGTGACTCACCTACTTCCCCGCCAACTGGATCAGTATCGCGACCAACGGCCTTACGAAGGTAAAATTCTCCTGCGGTCATGCGAAGCAGCTTCATATTCAGAGCCTGGAGTGGCCACCACGATCGATTTCTATCCTTATACAGGAGCGGCTTCCGAAGGGGGTGTGCGCTGTTTGTGGTGAGTAATTTGTACAACTGATGATCCCGCCAAGATGGTCGTCAATCCAAGCTAACCATGTCAGCTCCCACTAGTTGCAAATTGTGGCATAACATATCCATATATTGGGCGATGCGCCTGAATTGTTTGCCACTCAGTGTAGCTGCTTAGGCTCATGCCACACATCATCAGTTCAGTAGCTGATAACGCGTGATCTGAGTTTCAAAGCCTAATGACATCTGACACAGGTTATGTCAATGAACGTTCCAAGATTAAGTGAGGAACACGGTTCGAAACTACACCCAGGTCTGATGATAGTAGGAAAGCAGCGACACATTGCCAAACACGCAAGCCACAGATGAGATGCTATATTCGGAGACAAATTCGCAGACCATCATACACTGTTCCGTGCGTGGTGCGAACAGTAATGTTCTGAAGTCGAAGGGCCAAAGGAAGATGTGATTGTCCACCAGCCACTTCAAAAATCTGATACGGTGGGGTGTTCTGAGCTCACATGGCCACCGATTTCACTTACCTATTCGGACCAGCACATTTCCCTGAAGCGGCGATCTCACATCATTTGACTGCAAACGCGTAGTACCCGTGAAAACCGAGAGAATGCGAACTTGGCATGGCGCGGGTGCACAACTTCGAGTGTCGCGGATGTCCCGTTCGAGCTTACATAGCAATCGGCGGCAGTACCGGACCTCTGCATGGTCCACAGAAAAATTGAACAGTTCACGGCATGTTCTGCTCGCACTTTTCTTTGACTTACGTGCTATGCCCCTTGCTATAGCTTGCTAATTGGAGCGCTATTATGGGTCTGGAGCTAAGATAATGAAAAAATTACACACGACTCGTGCGGCAAATCCTCAATCCCAAAAATTCTACGCAGCGGTCCACAGGACCGGCCCTAGCAAGGGCGATACAAAGCCTCCGAAGGGGGTTGGCGTGGCGTGGTCCGAGCTGCGGGTCAAAAGTACTTACGATGCACGCAGCGTTCGTGTATTTACGCCCAACCAAGCCCACCGAGAAGCCGAATGGCAATACTCCGACGAGGCACATATTTGCCAGACAGAAAGGAGCCTCTCGGAGACGCCACCCATTAATCTGTGCATCTTGCCCAGACCTCGGCAGGCCGAAGAGAGCAACCATCTGCATTGGTGGGGATGTGAGAGATCAGGAAACTGATGAACTCTTACGTGGGTGTTGTGTGTGTGCGTGTGGCAGAGCCGGATGCTCATTCGAAAGGGATGGCCGATATCCCTGGATTCCCTGGAGATCCCGTCCGTCCGTTCCACCTGGAGCGAGCTCAATTGGCGACGGTTCCTAGTACGAGAGCAAACGAGATCCAACATTCAGCCGATGGCCCTTACTGCCGGCTCTGACCGTACCCCTACTACCGTACCCTAAGCGCAGAACAGACGATGTCCTGCAGGTGATCTGACTAGTCCCGCAGGTTCTCCTCTGACGTTCTGACATTCAGGGAGACCGGAGCTCGCATAGGACGCCTTTCAATACCCGGATCATTTGATTGGTAGTCGATAGCATGAAGTTTGCACAGTACGATAGCCTAACGCGTTTCGTAGGGAGTAATACGAATACAATTGTGCGGTTGTCCGAGTGATGCAGGGAAGTTCTAATGCCAATAAGTAATGCAGCGTTGGGATCGTGAATGTATGCGATGTACCATGCGGGAAGTGCGGGAATGACAAGAAGGGATTCGTAAAACGAATAACCGTAACTAAAGGCGAAGATAGAACCCATGCGATAATGCGAATAAACAGGTCGTAGGTACCAAGTGGGGGATGCTGTGCGTGGTATGTCGTGTTAGAATACAATTGCTGTTGCTATTACGAAACTCGCAGATGCCGAGAAAGCGAGACGTGGTTTGTGAAAATACGGTAGCGTCCGATGAAGAGGGAAAGGGATTAGATGACGGTCTTACGAACGATTATAGAGGGGTGAAGAGCGGGCATGAAAGTCGTCAAACTGGAACTGGACGCCCGGCGGGCCAGCGTTCGCAAACGGCGCAGACGAGACACCACTCTGCGGCAGAAGTGGCTGATGAGGACGCTGCTGGTAGTATTGCTGGTAACCTTGCGCAGAAGATGCAGGGGCGCCACGGCGGTCCCACGTCAACTCGGAGAAGTGAGGGAGAGTTGGTACACCCTGGCGCAGATGTCCGTGAACTTCATGAGGGCTGGCACATGCGGAATGGACGACCATGGGCATTGATGGCTGCGCAGCGTATCCATAATCGGCAGTGGTCACGGGGGGCTGATGACACCATAAGCGTGCTTTGCGGGTCCTGTTTTCCTCTTCCGTTGGGGAACATGCCAGGGAGTAATAATAAAGGTTCTATCAAATCATATCGCATCAGTGGCGGTCCAGATTAAGCATGTGCAGAGTTGATGCATACCTGTGGAGCGACGGCGGTTCGCTGCTCATCGACACGATACTCCGAAGCCAGTGTGCGAGGGGGAACATGGTTCTGCGTAGACGGCCAGATAGGACTCGAACGCTGCACTGTATTTGATCTGATCACGTTGGGAGACGCGCCCAAAGAGAGTTTCGCAAACGACTGGAGCGGCTCTGAAGGTGAGATCGAGTGGCCAGAGGGAGGGCCTTGCTGGCGTTCCGGGATGTCCAGTGAGAGACCAGTGGGTCGTTTGGCCTGCTTAATCGGAGGGAAAGACGTCGAGGTAGGAGAGAATGCATCGGCGGCTGAGCGTTTGTTACCTGGGCGTGGAGGTGTATGCACTGCGGTAATGACTGCAGGCGCAACATAGTGGGGCGTGGTCGTTGCGTACGAGGTCGCAACACGGTTGGGGGACGAGGAACGCGCTCGCTGGGAGCGAGCGGCGTTCGTGGCACGCTGAGCCGAGGGCTTGTGCACTCTCGGATGGCCCGCGGCACGCGTTCGAGGCGACCGACGCCAGTGCCTGCAATCCTTCTCCTTTGCAAGGACAAGTCCCTTCAGGAGGTTGAGCCATGAGACGTAAGTGGCTTTGTCGACGTAAAGACCGAAATCGATGCCCAGCAAGAACTCCCGCTCCATTTTGTTGATCTCCTCCAAACCAATCCCGGACACTTCAGACCACGTCTTATTCGTGTACGTATTGCTATAATATCACGCATTCAGCGACATTTTGTGCGAACTTGGAGGGAAACACTCACTCGTCCAAAAACTTATTTGCCATCATGAGGGCCGCGATTGCGACACGGTATTCACTCCCGGATTGGCCATTAGTGTAACGATTACGAATTTTTAGGCGATAGATATAATGTAGGGCGAGGACAATGACAGACTGGCTGACTTGAGTAGTTTCCAGAACTTTTTGCATGAATCGTACGAAGGCGGGAGATACAGCAAGCTGTAAAGACGCAGTGGCAGAAGTAGGCTCAGGTATCGAAGACACTCCAGGCCGACTTGAAGTTGTCGCATCGCGTGAAAGGGACGAGAACCAGAGGTAGCATATCATCTCGCAGGTCTTCTCCGCGAGGAACTGCGACGAACGAAGAGTCGAGCGCATAACCCAGTCCACGGGTTCCGCAGGGGGCGAACGAATAGGCGGGTGCATAGGGATGACTTCCTCCTCGGGCTTTGGCATCTGCTGCTGCTGTATCGGCGGTAGCTTCATCGCCTGCGGTCCCTGCGTATACCACTGCGACGCATCGTCTGCCTGTGGTGGCGTTACTAAATAATAAATGCCCTTTGTGAGCTAGATGTCTTTCTTGAATGAACAATACGTGACATACCTGGCGAAATACGCGACGCATGCGGATCCAAGTGCGCAATAGGAGGCAACGTCGGCTGTGTATGCTGCTGAGGCTGTTGCACGCGTCGTGTTTGTTGTACTGCAGAGAGCGGAGGGGTCAGGGGCAATTGAGGCTTTGTGCTTGGCCGCCAGGCCGACCATGAAGAGACGAGTTCAATAGGCAAAGGTCGTAGTGTAGAGTGCATGTCGTACGATGAGGAGGGTGTGTGAGGCAGCGAGGGCGGTGTATAGAGGGCCATGGCTAAGATATAAAGGGGCGGGGGTCGGGGCGGGCAGAGAGGGAGGAGATATACATGAGTCGGGCGGGATGATATGTGCTGTTCTTAAAGCGAAGGTGATCATTGCACTCAGAAGGCCACTTCGGCCTCGGGAGCGGAAAATTGAGTAATTGCGTGAATTTGCTTTCTCGGCTAGAAACAGAAAGAGATCGCAAAATTATCACAACAAATTAATTCCCTTTTGCGGCACACTTTCAGTCCACTTCTTTTTCTCCCCAATCTCTGTCGCAGATCCATCCCAACACCCCTGATCACAAACCTTGTTCGTGCCCAATTCTTCATTTCTGCTCGCCGGACTCACCGCTCACGGATCCCTTTTCGGTGATGGGGATTCCCCAGGCATTTCCCCAAGGTTTCTGCCTGCCAGTTTGAAGCTCTAGATCACGTGCAGCCCTCCAACGTCCCCCATTTGGTATGCGCTTCCGGCGTGATGCCGGAATGACAGCCATTCTTATCCCGGCTGCCCCGCAAGCCCCACGAACTGATGCAATAAAACGGGCTTCCAGATTGGGCGCAGATTGTGGCCGAAAGTGCCTCCCACAGGCCTTCTCCTGAACTCCTCCTGTGCTCGAGGCAACTTCCGTGGTAATTGAGAGCATGTCAAGGTCTCGCGGGGAGCAGGCTTGCCCAAGTAGCTCTCGTAAGAGGTCGCCTTCGTCTGCGCGCATCTCGCTTACCTTCTGTTCTGTTCTCGCGTTCTGAATATCCATCACACCATACAAACGGCCCTTGACTGACATGTGCTCGTCCAGTGGCGTCCAACTTGTCTCCGTCGTCCCAAATCTCAGACTGTCTTCGGTCACCGCACTCCTCCTGCTTACCCCAGTTTCGTCGTTCTTTCATCCTCCCGGGACTCGACCATTCCATTCTTATCGCCACTACCCGTTGTATCCTACCCTCTCTTTTTCTCCTGCGGCCATCACCAAGCTCCAAGCCTAGCCTCAGATTTAAACTGTACCGCCCGTCAAATCTAGATCCTTAGCTTAGGGAACTTCAAAATGAATTTACTTTTTTACTTACAAGCCGACAAATGCTACCGTGCGACTATTCCAAATCTTACACATCGCGAAACCAGGTTAACCGGTTCAGGATAGCCGGTTTTACTCCGCCAGCCGGAATTACTGG
>JAXQGN010000363.1:0-26710 GCA_037039805.1 Irpex sp. M6601 | reverse complement strand
CTAATGCGATACTTGTTGATGGAGTCGCCTTACTCGCAGGGCGCAGTAGATATTCTTGACATAGCGTGGGGAGATGCATCAGCAGTCGCATCACGAACCAGGGAACACTATCTCGAACGGATCTTTCTGGATAGTATCGGAAGCGAATGTAAGGTACTCAGCGTTGACCTCTCAGCTGATTTTTGTTTGATATTCTTTTATCTTGTAGCGTTTTCCAGGCTGCTCGTCCACATGATACAAGCCTTCAACCCTAAGTATCTTCCCAAGCCCGCAGACAGAATATACAGCTTCAGCGGAAGTCTCCACCTCAAGCCTCCAAGGATTTTCGGCCTAGAAATATGCGATTTCTATCTACGCTTGATAAGTCGTGACATCGCGATGATAGGGAAGAAACGAAAACTCTGGGACGATTTATTCTCCACCATCCTTCTGCACCTCGATGATGTTGCTCCGTATAGTATCGATGCGAATTCCCGTTCTAAGACAGCAGAGGCTTGTCTAACCATCATCAGAAGTATCGACGGCGTAGCAGGCACAGAGGATTTCTTCAAGCCGGAGATGGTAACAGCGTTACAACGGGTACGGGATCGTCAACAGACACCAGTGCCCTATAGGCGAATAGGAGATCTTCAAGGCGGCGCCCCAATCATCCCGTCTGCCACGAAACCTCTAGGTATCTCCATTCTGCATTCCATTTGTTCACGACTTACAACGTTGTCATTCAGAACCGTCTTCGGCAACGGCAGACTCTTCACGCGCACAGCCTGCGCCGAGTACATCGATGGCCACGAGGCCTAAGATTGGTCTCCAAGGGTTAGACGAACAGCCGTTCTACTGTTGTTTCTAGCCATGTACAGCTAGGTTTTGACATTGCCCTTCCCTAGGATCAATTTCTCGTCTCTCATCGCGTTGTGTTTTGTTATCGAACGCCATTGCTGGGAATCATGAGACCCTCTCTCTCGTATTCAGCTACGGTTGCCATTATGTACTTGTATCCGAGTCGTTCAATTTTGGCATCTCTCAGGATTACATTCCGATTTGCATTACCTTCGAGTGTTACTACTACTTTATTCAAGTCACAACTTATATAAAGAGGATTCCGTTACCTCCGCGAATATATAGACAAGTAATGTTTCACACTGTTGACACAGCGGAGAACGGCAACAGGTGATATACGACACCGATGTTACCAAACGTGCAGTCGTGTGGAGGTAAAGCCCGTTTATGACCATAGTATTTTGTAAATTCCTTGAGAAGACTTATAGTCGAGGGCTCAGTGAACGAATTATGCCCCTTCCAGCTCTGATGCACATCGCGAACGGTATCAAAAAAGTACCAGCAAGCGGTGCTACTTCCGACTGCTTTGTTCACTATATGCTTTGGCTAGATCGTCTACATTATCACATGGCGCAAGGAACGGGCATGTTCGTCATCGTAAAGGTCCCCAAAATCTTCGTGCGGATACGATACAGCTTGTTCAAGTTGCATTTCCCTTGAAAGCAGTTCGGAATCCAATCCCACCCGTTTCATCTCGATCACTGACAATAGCCTTATCACAGCATCAAGGAATAAAGTCGCTCTCCCCCTTCTCAATGAACACATTCAACCCGCTCTCGAGCGGCTCGTCACCGCCAACGAGGTCGATGCCAAGCCCGTGTGCATCCTCGCGTTCAAGCAAGAGGTACAATGTCTTTGCGACATCGTCTCTCTACATGTCGAAAGTTAAAATCAAACCGCTCCATGTGCATGTACAAGCCTCACCGAGATAGTCTTCGAGAGGTGCGCCTTTCCGATATGTCCTTTACCGGTACCAGGCTCGTTCGTCAAGCCTCCAGGACGGAGGATGGTCCACTTGAACGAGGTACGAGAGGCAAGATTCTTGTCGGCGTTGTATTTGGCTTGCATATACGCGGGTAGAGCTGCGCGAATACGTTTGGACCATTCGATGTCATCCTCGTTCTGTGCAAGGCAAATAGCGTGAGATTGGGTGTGGACGGGAAAAGGAGGGGGCAAATAGAAGAGCGATGTGATACTCGATGGACGTACATAGTGCGCAGGATATCCTTTGGCCTCGTCCCTGATATCCACCGCGCTGACGATCACCAACCTCGGCCTCTCCTCTTTGTTCGAGCTCACGGCTTCGATCGCGTCAAACACCTTGATCGCACCCTCCTCGTCCACCTTCTTCGTTCTCTCTGGCCCGGCTCTACCTCCGGCACCCGCACTAAAGTAGACAATATCCACATTGTAAGTCTTGAAAGCATCGGTGAAGTCAGAGACAGATGCATCTTCGAGAGAAAGAATGACTGGAGTTGCACCGGCCGCTTCGATGTCGGAGGCCTGGTCGGGATCGCGGATGATGGAGACGATAGATGTATTGGGGCGTTTTGCTAGGAGCCGTGTGAGGCGAAGGGAAACCTGGGTGTCGTTGAGTAGGTACAGATCCGTTCGAAAGAGGATGTGCGTCCATACATTACCGTGGCCGCCCACGATTGCTATGTTTTTGGGTACTCCAGACGCCATTTTACACGATGCTGGTATCTGAAGGCTATAGTAGAAGATAGAGAGGATGCGAGAGTCGTCATTGCAGGTGGCCAATACAGTAGTAGAGAAGATGGTTTACACGCTGGTGAATGACTTCGGAGTCTAAACTCGACCACAACAAACGCCTACAGAGCAACATCCCGGCTTTTCCCACGCCCTAATCTTCAATAATCCCAGCTAGCAATTTACATTGTTATTATGCCGATTACGCAATGATGAATATATAATTCGCAAACCGGGACGGTATGGAGAATGGTATCGACGATAAGTATATTTAACGCAGCTACTTATCAGTGCAGTTGCTACGATAACAATGGGCGTCTACCCGCGAAACATGGTTCGTCTACGACCACCATGACTTCTACCACACCTCAATCTCCCAGCCTCCACCAACTAATTTCATCGCGTACGAAATTTATCGAAGCAGTTGAAGAAGCCATAAACCCTCCAAAAAACTTCGACTGGGTGACAACATGGTTGTGTGTCGTAGGTCACTCACTGTCTCATACTACTGCGGAACGGCATATCACTTAGCTAGAAACATAGCGTTCATACCAGGAGCTCGACCCTGCCTTCAGTGACCTCCTAGTTGTCCGTCACGCGTTCAAGTTTCTTCGATTGGTTCATACAACGGCCGCAATCCCTTCTTGGTGGCGTTCTGACTTCGCCAATCTCATGACTCGCTTCGTCGATGCCCAACGCGACCTCGTTCGCAACGAAGGTCCTAACCACACCAAAGTTGCTCACAAACTACGTAAGATTGGCTTACTTGACGAAACTACCGATATTGGTGCCGCCGCCAGCGAGGCGGGTTCTTCGAAGGCGGCTGGGCCCACTCGTGCGCAAGAACAACCTCAGCAGCAACCTGCGCCATCCTCTGCCACGTCTGTCGTGTACAAACGACCTCGTATATTACCACAACTGGACTCTTCTGCTCAGCATGAGCAGAAAGGGAAAAGAAGAGCCCAAGACGCCGATATTGAGGAAGACGAGTTGGTTAATGAAGACGATGAAGACGAGGAGATCGTCATCCTCGACCACCGAAAACCCAAACGCGAAAAGGTGTATCGGCCTGTATCGGCTTATCATTATTACCGCGGAAGTGAGAGGGTGCGTGGTTCTTCTGCCTATTGTTCCTCGTCTTGATTTACTGGACACTGTGCTAATGGCTACGCGTAGTGTGGTAATTGCGTTAAGAGCAACACCTTTCCCTGCAAAGTACCTATCTCTACTACGAAGTGCTTCATGTCCTGCGAGCAATGCAGACGAAGGAAGACCAAATGTGACCGACCCTGGGCCTTTTCTTCCTCCCCCGCTAAAGAGAAAGGCAAAGAGCGCGCGTCCACGTCTGGTCAGCGACAGATGAACAAGACTGTCCAGCAGGCGGTCCTCACCGTGTGCGATCGTCTCGACGCTGCGATCGCTCAGCGGATCAGTCAAGTACAAGCACAAGTTCAAGTTACGGCGGAGTGGGTAAACGCACAGGCTCAGGAGCCCGAGGGATCTGGGCGTGAGCAGGGGGGGAGTGGTGCCGCGAGGCCTGTAGCCTCCGGGTCCGGCTCCAGCTCGAACAACAGTACGTCGCGGTGTACTTTTCTCACAACTCTTTTCTTTGTCCCTTCTACCATGTGTTCCCATCCGAGTCGTGTCTCGCGAGCCAAAGTTCCGCACGAGTTAAGGTTGATATGATCGTCTTTGTACTGATACATCCACAACAGCAACTAAAGCGGCAGCTCAAACCGATCCCATTGCAAACAAGAGATCGGACGGTCACTCTACCACACAAGCCAATCGCGACACGCGACCAACAGTTTTAGATGCGCCTCGTCCTAGAGCCCTCTTTCCACCGACAACTTCGATACCCACAACGACGAGCGGAAATGTCACTAACGCATCGGCACAGACTGCTTCAAAGCCGTCTACCACTGGAAACGACGGGCGATTACCAACATCGACCGAAGCCGCTACGACTCGCGCAACCGGAAACAAGCCCACGCCTTCGGTTTGCCCTGCAGGACCACAGCCGTCGCGCTCGGCCCACGCTTCCTCTTCAGCTACCTCAACTTCGACTGCCGCCGCCTCCAAAGCTCCCAACCCCAACTCTATCAGCAACACCAACGCTATTGCTGCCGTGCTCGCTGCCTCTAAGAGGAGTTCACAGGTCACCGCTGCTTCAAATTCGATGGTGCCTGCACCAGCGCATCCTGCTCCAAACCCGCCCCAAACCTCAACCAAAGCGCCGAAGACGACCACGGTCGCGAATATAACCCCAACAAACAACACGAACGTGCAGTCAGACTCGACTTCGACGAAGGATTCGGATCCCATTAAACGTTACTTCCATCTTGCTACACGATACGCAGAGCTCCAGACTCGGCATGCGGAGATCACTGCCGAGCTGGTGAAAACGTACGAGGAGATGGTTAGTGTCGTCGACGGTGAACGTGAGCGTGCTTCCGAGTCGCAAGAAGAGCAGTCGGCGCAGTGGAAGCTTCCGGAGGCGTTCAAGCCGGATCGGTTGGTCGACTTCGGCACTGGCAGCGGAGCTGTAGAGCGTGGAGCTGGGAAAGGGAAAGGGAAAGATGTCAGCGTGGGAGGGTCGAGGTACAGTTTTGCGGTTGACGCGCTGCTCTGTGGGAGTGAGGTGTTTAGGAAGGGACACGAGGAGCTGTGGGATGGGTTGGTCGGTAGGCGTGATCCACGCGGGAGGTGAGAGACGTGCAATTGCCAGTGGTGAGACGTGCTCTATTTATCTGTGATTGTATGTTAGTCAGAGGAGCTGTATGAGGGCGGATGCTTTGGATTGGTATTTAGGATCTTTCAGTACGTGCACTGGCATGCATTTGCTCACACCTATGGTTGTTTTGTATATGTAGTAGTAGTATATGCTTTCGATGCTTTGACTCGGATATTGTTTTGTTCCCTGGTAGAGTCACTGAGCTAAGTAATATCGTTAAGTCGTAACAGGTCGAGGTCGGTACGACAGCTAGCTTCGGAAAAGTCGTAAGTAGCGCCAGAGATAAGATAAGATCAGACAGCAATGACGACGATGAGACCACCTTGCGTGATCGTAATGGCCAGCGTTTGTCTGCTCACTTAATAATCCAGACTCGACAAGACGGGTTCATTCTCACCTTGTCTTCATACCACCACAACTACCACCATGGCAGCCAGAGCATTCAACGTAGCAATTGTGGGCGGTCACGGAAACGTAAGTTCCGTCTTTAGCTCAGTTATCGTACCTGACCATCTGCGTTCTGTACGTCTAGGTCTCCCTCCGTCTCGCACGTCTCCTCACAGCACGCCCCAACACCACCGTCACTTCTCTCATCCGTAACCCAGAGCACACCGCAGACATTACTGCAACAGGCGCATCGCCCCTGCTCCTCTCACTCGAAGACGCCTCCGTCTCAGAACTCGCCGACGCGTTCAAGTCGACAAAGGCCGATGTCGTGTACTTTAGTGCGGGTGCTGGAGGGAAGGGCGGGCCTGAGAGGACAAAGAAGGTCGACGAGGAGGGTGCCATCAAGGTTTTTGATGCCATCGAGAGCGTCGGCTCGTCGAAGGAGGAGAGGCCGAGGTTGATCATCGTTAGCGCAATCGATATTCGAGACGAGAGTAAAGGGTATCCGGCGCACTACGTAAGTATCTATCTATTCATCAGCGTTCTGTGTTAGCTGATTGTTGTATGCCCATTTTTATTACTCCTCGCGTAGAACGAAGACGATATTCAACATTCCAAACGCATCCGCTCCGTCATACCCGCATACATCCAAGCCAAATACAACGCCGACAAGAACCTCGCCGCTCGCACCTCGTTCAAATGGACGATTCTCCGCCCAGGAGGACTCTCGAATGATCCTGGCACTGGGAAAGGGCACATCGGCAAGGCGCATCTTGCGAGGACCATCTCGGTGAGTACCAGTGTACAATGACTTTAAGTCGGGATGGGATATTGATTGGTGTCGGTGGGCTATGATGTAGAGAGACGACGTGGCGAAGACCTTGGCCCTCCTTCTCGAGCGTGAGGACGCGCACGGACTTGGGATCGACCTTGTTGGTGGAGACGAGCCCCTCGAGGAAGGACTGGACGCGTTCATCAAGAAGGGCGAGAGCGATTTCATCCCTTGATCTCCTCTGGCTATGCTCGCGGTGGTTGTGACTATGCTGCGAAAGCGAGGTCGAAGGAATGAATGTAAGATATATCGATATCATGTAATTGTATCGTCTGTAAGAGCCATCACGATCGAAAACCCGACTACTTACGTGCAATATAGTGGCGTAGCACGTACATAGTACTTGGTTTACGTGTTTCGAGAAAGTGCAATTACAGGGACGCACCGATTCACAAGTAAACCGCACGCTATCCTCGAATTTTTTGGGTCACTTGTCCTCTTTTGATTTGCAGAGATATTTCGAGCATGTAAATGCTTATAAGTACGCGCGGGAGATGAGTCAAGTTTCAACAAGTACTAGTGCCCCAGGTTTATGACAGGTCGACCATCGTCGCGCGGGAGCGCCCAATCCTCCACGTGGTACACGTGCTCATATTCTGGTGCGCGCTTGAGCTGCGACGCTGCCAGTGCATCCTTCTTTTTACCTCTTGGCCTCGAACAACGAGTCTCAAGATGACAAGATGGGATGCGCAAAAGGTAAGAGAATTAATATCTCTCTCAAACGTTAGTGACAGCTTTATACGCAGAAACACATTTCCCCTATGGCTGCCGAGGCTCCGCCTCTGAATTGAATGTCAACTCACATCGCCTGAGCTGCTCGTTCAACTACCTCTAGAAATGCAGCATGGCAATTCGTACACGTGAATAATACATGCTAAGTCTGCTACTTGCATGCACTAACTCACGAGCTGTTTACGAGCTGCGTAATGGCTACTCCAACGGGCACAGATCGCTCGTCGATGTTCGTCGCTCGCTACCTTCCGTGAATGAGATTAATCGTCGCTGATAATGTTCTGTCGATGATACGGATTCAGGGTACAATCGACGGGTCAGCGTCTTCATTGCATACGCTTACTGTCGTGGAACTTATCTGTGCATGAATAGAGTCTGTCAGTTCGGCTTCAGACAGGTTGGCGGCCAATTGACCTTCGTCAGTCTCTGATCTGTGGCAGTGCAGTCGCTCTGATGCAGTAGCGTGGAACTTGCCCAGCTGTGTAACTTTGAAGAATAGAGCACAACTAGCCCAATTCGGAGCTGTATGTGCCATTAGGGTCGAGTTGTGAGTACGGAGTATATACTTATTCATACGCTGTTAGCTAATCATCCATTGAGATTCAGTGCACCATTGTGTGAAGCCACGTCGGATATTGATACACGGTGAAGGCGGAGCTTATGGCCTGCTCAATGTATCAACGAACGTGCTCGCGCTTGGTAGCTCATTTTGTGCACGGTTGCAGTGCAGCAGAACCTTCGCGAGCAAGACGCGTGTTCATCGATAGATATAGAGTGTCAGAACATTCTGAAACTCATAGTTCAGTATTGACAGCTCTCATCTACATCGGAAGCGGGTCCAAGGATGTCACGGACTGTATCACCCGGAGCAATTCTCCTTGTATCTCTGTGCTCATGTATAAGTACGTCCTGTGTTTTGAATACTGGAAGCATCAGTGGCTGATGGCTTATCGTGGCAGGCGTGAAAGCTTGAACTTCCACAACGCACTGGCCAGATCCATTTATTCCAGTGATTCGGCAGATGGGGTTTGTAAGATTGGAAACGAGAACGCTTCATGAATGGAAGCGTTTGTCTAGTCGCATACAATTTAGGTAAGCTTATCTCGGTAATCCTGTTCCCAAACCTTATATAGCATTGCGATCCCTCATATCCCTGGGAACAAGTAGTGTCTGTTCAAGCTTCAAGCCTGGCCGCCGATTATGTTGTTATTTCCGGACGAGCTTTAAAGCCCGGAAACAATATGGGGAACTAGCGTATGTCGTTGGAGTCATATGGCCGACGCTCAGGGTTAGCCGAGGTCAGAGCCCAGAAGACGCTTTATACGCTACACTCATCTGAACGCTCTCCTACCCAGGCCCCCCTGTCGTCAACTCTTCTCATCTGTGATTTAACCGCCGTCTGAAGGCCTTAAATCAGCTACTACACATACCTTCAAACTCGACGGGCTTCGACATGTCCTCCCTGTCCTCCCCTACTGGCTCTACATCTAATCCCGTCGATGGCTGGAGCAAGGTCGCCAAGATCGTGCGGGGAGTAGATGAGGCATAAGATTAAGGATTGCAAGGAAGACATTGACAGTCTCCTGGTGTTTGTACGTACTGCCCGTTTTTTGTGATGAGACCTGTACTCAAGTGCGCTTGCATAAGGCCGGCTTATTTTCTGCAATTCTGACTGCGTTCATAGTGGAGTCCTACAAAAGTCTCATACCCGATCCTATGAATATGGTAGTAGCTCTTCTGCAACAGATCGTGATCCAGACGAATTCCTTCGCGATTCACGACAACTTCATCAACTCTACCGTCCCGCAAACGGGTAGTGCGCGCTCCATCCCTTTCCAACCCCCCTCCCATGCTACATTTGTTAATGTCGTATGGTTTGCAAGTTTGGTCTTGGCTCTTATCAGCGCCTCCTTCGGAATTACCGTCAAACAGTGGCTGCGCGAATATCTCGCGGGCACGCAGACGTCCCCCCGGGTGCGGCTGCGTATCAGAAATTTTCGTCATCCTGGCCTTGCCCGTTGGAATGTGTTCGAAATTGCCTCCATGCTTCCCCTCCTACTCCAAGTGTCGCTGATTCTCTTCTTCATCGGGCTCTGTTACTTCACAGCGGACGTTCATCAAGTTGTTGGCCATACCACTTTGACGTTGGTGTCCGCATGGGTGTTTTTCTCTGCCAGCTGTGTTTTCTTGCGTGTACGAAATAACGATTGTCCCTACAAAGCTCCTTTCATCGAAGTCTCACGACTTTGGGACTTGATCGTTTATTTTTGGCGCGTCATGTTACGGTCAGTAAGTTCCTTACTATGAGACAGAAACTAAACTCATTGTTACACGTTCTCATACTCTATGGATCTCGCTATTTTCGCTTCACCAGTGACTCTAGCGTCGACGTCGAAGCCGGCCCCCCCTTGGATACTGAAGAGAAACTTGGGCACGACGCCTCTCAGGACATCGACATCCTTCTCGCTATCGATAGGGTACAATGCGACGATCATCTCCTTGGCATAATGTGGGCAGCTCTGCAGTCGTCTAAATATCCATCCCCGGAGCTTACCCACTTCATTCGTACTTCGCTCGCTCATCGACTGAACTACAATTTGGAGACATTCGACGCATGTATAGAGCCATTTTTACAGCTCGACGCACTTCCTCTGTCCACCTATGGGCTGTATATGGAGATGGTCGCCGATACGTTGGAGTCACGACTGCACCGCTCTCAGCGGCGCTCTGCGACAACCACCCACTGGATCCCGGTACCGCCCCTTTCGAATTCTGCAGTCATGGAAAGGTGGCTTGAATTCTGCCTTTTCGTCCTCTTCTCGTCTGCCGAATACTCTCCCCCTTCACGTGTTTGTCAAGTGCTTCAGCATTATCTCTCCGATACGAGGGGCTGGTCAGTCATTTTACGCTACATTCTTCGCAGGGCGAATATTATCGGAGAATCATCTGCTTGCCGGCCTATGTTGCGAGCGCTGAAGGGCGGGCTCATCCTGGTGAATCCAAGCATACTACTCAGTATTTTGGACAATCTCTCCGAAGGGATCTTTCCTCAGTTACATGTTGTTCCCCGGTTGAACCATCCTGAATCCACGAGCGATACTGCCAGTCGGCAGGTTTCTGCGAGTGACGCTTATTCCCAAAGTATTATGCACCGTCAAGTCGCCCGACGTGGAGTGGACCCAAGCACATATCGATCCGGCGTGTTGGATATTGTACTTGAGCGTATCAAACTCAGGTCTGCGGAGATTGCTGGTGCATGGGCTCCTCAAGATTACGCGCTCCTTACGTATGTCTTCAGGCTTATATTGCTAGACCACGTCGATCTCAGGAGCTCTCCTGATACTGTGGGCCTTATTCAAAATTTACTGTTATCGCCTGAAGCGGCGAATTCGATGGCAATATACGACAATGTCTTTGGAGGAAGGAATTTTATTTGCGAGAGCATGGGCACGGGCGATCGCGAGTTTAATTTGAAGCTGCTGCGACCCCTTGTTGAAGAGACTTTCATAAGGGCTGGCATAAAGGGTGAGTGCTCGGTTTCATTCATATACCAGCCGTCGTTGAACTGACTGTTGCTACTCAGATTTAACCAAACTTCTTGTCCGTTTCATCATCTGCATTCAACCAAATTTCAGATTCGACAATGGGCTATATGAAATCTACGGTTTCGAGGCTCAGCAATCGGCTGAGTTCGATCTCTGTGAGCCGCTGGACGTCAACTACGATAGCGTCGCGATCTGCCTTTTCCATTTGAAGATAATGCTTGCAAAAATCGAAGGCTATAGTCGTGAAGGACAAGAACCGAAGGTTGTTGCACGCCACCGCCAACTATGGAAACAAATTCTTTTGCTTCTACTCCCAGGGCTTCGCCAAGCGAGGCGCAGTGTCACACTACCAGTGCCCAGCGGCGCCACGCCGGCTAAGGCTCTTGTATGCCTAGATACTATATCGACGATATCATGCCTTCATGTAAAGAATGCCTCGATTGTCGACCAAGAGGTCATCACGGAACTCACAATCTTGCAAGGGGTCGACACCCCGAAGCCCCCAGCTATCGGCGCCCACGACGCTCCCGTGCAGAGCCACTCCGCGGCTGATTCACATAATTTCACCCCTGAAAATAGTAGGTTATAAAACATATCACTTTACTATCTGGCTGTTTTTCTTCCGTGCACGAGCTGATTTATAGCCTAATTTGTTTTTTCAGGTTCCATAATGTCGCGCAGGTCATATGCCACAGACTCAAAGATTCAACTCCCAACTATCAACGTGACAACTTTTACTGGGGAATCTGGTGGTACACCTGCGGCCGTTGAGAGTCTCTATACTTTCGGTGAGTATATTTTATAGCCATTGACTCAGCGGCTAACAAAGAATACGTACTAGCAACGCCATCGGAACACTTAACGAATTCCACCTCAGCATCAGTATTGAGTAATATTTCTGCCATAGAAGACGAAACTATGTCGCTTCAAGGGCGAGCCAAAACGCCAATGGATGAGCGCAACGTTCAAGGTATTTTGTTTCCACGTTATACATTTTGATGTTGGTCGCGGGTGAAATTTAAGTACGTTCGTCAGAAGTGAACCCAACGTGTTCATCCGTCGCCGGGCATGACAGTTCGAGAAGCATGCCTCAAATGCACACTCCTACTGAAGCTGCGGGAATCACTGAATCTATAGGTAAACACATCGAGCCAGGCCCGGTCAGATCGTCACTTACGCGTCTACTGTCACCACAGACATCGACACCGGGCCACCCACTGGCATCGGTGAGCATATCACTCACGACGAAGATAAATCCGCGGATGGACCTTCGATTCAGCCCTCTACTTCACCTATTTCGCCCTCACCTGGAGACACGTCATCCCCGAGACCTGATAACCACTTCCTGCGCCATTCCATGCCACACTCTGTGTCTAGTATAACGTCGGTGCGCCAAAGCATCGATATAGGTTACCCTATTCCCTCCATACTATACGCTGTGCCTGTCGTTAAAATGCCTACCATCACCGAAGTGGACTAAGTAGACAGTTCGAGACGGTTGGAGACTCCAGCATCCTCAGACTTGGAAAGGTATTCGAGTAGTGTATAATAGCGCGCCAAGGGTAGTAATTTGACAACTAGAGTTAGAGCGTACGCATTGAATATTAATTCTCTGCCCCGTGATGACAGTGAATTCCTTCACAGCGAGCACGACACCTACGACCACTGCCAGGTCACCTTGGCAATGTCCATCTCCTTCAAGGGCCTCATGAACTTGAACGGTATTCTCACGCGACGACAACAGGTTGAATGCGGCATATGGGGGCTTTTCTATCCTCGTGCTACTGGGAGAAGATACAAAGTCTTGATTACATCGTTTCTGCTTGAACGCAAGGACGGGCCGACCTCCTTAATCGGGGCCAGGTCCAGCGCATAGGGCCCTCGAAGAGTTTGATGGTAGTCCATAGTTGTGGTGTGCCAAGGGCGATGGTACGTAGACGGCTGCAGACATGAGTGACGGCGATCCATCCAAGACGTTCCACTGGTTCTTCTTGACAGCCGATTCGAGCTATGCACACACGCGTGTATGCCACGAGTGTAACTTCTCCCAGCTGCAAGCACGGGCATTTAGTGTCACGGCGACGACACCAGATAGTTGACCTCCTGCTGCCTCGATGGACTCTTACAATATGCTCTTCCCGTCAACCATTGGCGTTGAGCGCTGTATACTGGACGGTACCGGTGGTTCTTCTGTAGTGGCGTCCGTATAGTGACGAGACAACTTGCAGACTTGAATATTTTTCATTACAAATATGCAAAACGCGCGGCTAAGTCTTCGAGCATACACAGAGTAAGCCCTGGGGATGAGGAAGCTTACACTACGATCGGCAAGGATCGGTAGGCAAAGGAGTAAAAAGAGAGGGATAGTGTGATGGGGAGAGAGCTGGTCACACGGAACCGAACGGCACGGGGAAGATTGGACCATGCGAAAGTGGATGGATGATAAGGGTACACCACCGAAGTGGAAGGTGAAGCCGGTGGAGGTGTGGCTTGGAATGTGGATGGGAAGTCATACGAAACGTCGAGCGTGATTGGAAAGTGGAGGGGATGAAGGTATGCAAGAAGGGCCAGTAGAAAAGTAGAGAGGACATACCTGCGCTAGCGTCTTAGCTAGTAGTAGTCTCAGAGGACGAGAGCCTGAATAACGTCTTGAGAAGTCGGGATGGTCCATCCTCCCGGGAGGTCCCGGCGGTCAAACCTATAAAATAGTCTATTCCAAGGTCTACCGCGCATAAAAGCATAGTTAGCGGTTCATACAAGATAAGATGAGTAGAGCACGCACCAACTGCACGACTCGACATCGGTCTGCCTCCTATCACGTTATCCCTGTCCTTGCTGATAACAGCTAGATACGTCGGTATGTTAACAGCCTCGTGTGCGTGGCACTCCCCGATGAGACTCAGAAAGTTGCCATTCTTGAAGAGGGGTGGGATACTGGAGAGGTTGAAGATGCTGGTCCGTATGTAAGAGCCACAGTATGCCAGGGACCGACCAAGCCTGCAGTTATGCTAAGTCACAACTTCGAACATATTCCGCCTTCGGCCATGTGCAAGTATCGAGCGTGGCCAAGTCTGAGCTGATATAATGATCGTTAGAAGACTCAGAGGAGCAGATCAACCAAAGATACATGGCGAGGTCATGATCGTGGTTGTGATGAACAAATTCTCTGCGCTTTCGTCACTAATCTTGGACGTGTTGTCTAGTCGTATTCGGAGACGCTCCATGCCATGATCAACTAGCTGCAGGTAGTCCAGAATTGTTTGAAGGGAGCGAGAACAAGTAGTCGAAATGAGAACATGGTGGGTGCGGTCAAAGTGAAGAGGACTCGGAGGCGCGTTCGGTCTGCACGTGGTCGGCGCGTATTGATCTGCTCCTTCTCATATACTGATCTCTCGCGTTGCTTACTGACAATTAGGCTTTCCAGGTCGTGTCATCACTTTCATTGGTGTTGTTACATAAAGTACGAGTAAGATTCTCATCTCACCTGGTCGTCGAATGTCTGAATCTGCGCTGATTATTGGCGCCTCATCACTTGCAGATGATAATGTCCCCTTCAGATCGCTCAAAACTTGAATCAAATACCACAGCACAAGTCTCGTCTGAACATCCAGACGGTCCTGGGAGGGAATATGCAGAGTCGTTCGAAATTTCAGACGCACTTCACGATGCGGAGACCGACGATTCTGATATGGCGAAACCACACCTTCTCACATTGCCCACCGAAATCCTTACGCTCATCCTCACCTATCTATCCACCATCGCTCCCCTTTGTATCACAGAAGACCAGAACATCTACATAGGCGATGAATATCATCGTCACTGTCATCCCAAGGTGAAGCGGCTCGGGTGGGTGTGCGCCGCTCATGTCTGCACTCGCCTGCGCGATATCGCGCTCGGAATGCCCAGCCTTTGGGCCTCCGCCATCCTCGTTGAACACTCCGCTTCCTGGCTCTCGGAAATACTGCGGCGCTCCAAATCTGAATCCCTCTCGTTGTCATGCCACGAGCCTGACGAGGAGTTCGACGACCAGGACGACGCGTGCGACGTTCTCAGTCAGCCGTGCCATCTGTCGAGGATTAAACGGCTCACCATCACCGATCTACATGGATGGCGGCCTTTTGCCCTCACACTGCTCACAGAACCTGCTCCGCGGCTAGAAAGTCTGTCTCTGGGACCCCGAATGTCGGAATGGCTGCATACGTCAAGCTCGTCGAAGCCAAAGGTGACAGTACTGCCGTCTACGCTGTTTCAAACTGGCTCGGAATCTGCCATCGTTCCTCCCCTTCAGTCGCTTTCACTCGTGTATTGTGATTTCTTGTGGACATCTCTAACGAAGTTCTCCGCTCTCATTGTGCTATCCATCATCCGCCCTTGCAGACCTCCTGAATCATTATATAAGGTTCAATACTTGTCGTCGTCCGAAAGCGACGAGTTACCCGACAGACGCCTTGGAAATGATTTCGATTTTTCGTCGTCGATGACAGAGGTGGTGGCGTGTCTTTGCTCATTGTCGTGCCTGGAATCACTTACCCTGGAGAATGCTCTCCCACACTGGGACTCAGACGAAGCCGACCCTGACACGTTCCCCAGAATCCCTTTGCCACATCTTCACTCGGTAGTTATCAAGCAACTAAGTCTGCAGCCCAGCTCTCTCATCCTGGATCTGCTCGACGCACCACAGCTCTGTAAATGTGATCTTTCCTACTGGACAATCGCAAGATCGTTGGGCGCACGTTTGCGACGTCGTTGCGCGATGCTCTCGCGCTTTCTCTCTGGCTTCGCGGCGCACCTTCCAGAGCCAATCGACAAGCTCGCTCTGAACTTTAAGCACGATGTCACCACTTGGTCCGACTTTGGGGACGAAGACATCAAGATCTCCGCTTTCTGTGCCACTGCGCAGAATAATCCCTGTCTCACCATCACCATCACCATGACCTTCGCACCCGACAGCCGCGAGTTCTTTCCAATTCGCCACGTCTGTACCGAACCTATCTTATCCGCATTGCCGCTCTCTCACCTCCAAGAGCTCGACATCGCGGATGGCATGTCTACTGAACACACCGAGTTGTTTCATTCCGTGGACTTTACCTTTTGGCGGCACATCTACGACATGTGCATGAGCGCGACGACCGTCAGAGCTGAAGGTTTTGCCGTCGTTCCTCTGGTCTCCCTCCTCGCGACTCGTAATATGCCCAGCTGGGAGTTCACCTCGCCCCCACCAGCACCTAGGACACCAGCCTTCCCACACCTTAAGGCGTTACACTTGTCCGTCGTGGATGATTGTGGCGACTCGGACAGCGATCTTGGTGTCGGTCTTTGTTTCAGTAACAAGACGCCGTCGTACGATCAGACTTACAGTGAGAAGATGCCCATAGACGACATAATATCGATATACCTCGACATCGTCCGGGACTGTCTCGCGTCTCGCGTCGGCTACGCACCGAAGCTGGAAAATCTCTCAATGAGAGTCATGGTGTGGGCAACAAACCTCGATAGAGTGGGTGTTGAGAGGTTCAAGGAGACATTCCCATTCAATGAGAAGTTTGCTCTTGTCGCAGATGACGTAAAGCCATTGCGCCTTTTTACGACAAAAAGAATCCGTATTCAAAGATACAGATATTAGTTGTGCTTTCGCCGGCTCTCTGACGTGTAGACCACATAGATGCTACGTACCTGCATTCTGTCGCCGCCGCCGTATGGAGCGTACTCGACGTAGTATAAGTACAGCACGACAGCACCGCAGCACAAATGTTGAAACAGATATTTTGTCTGCCTTCGATGACTTTCATTTCCGTGGACTTTGCCATGCACCCGCACTAGCAGATACGCACGCTCGAACGTGAAATGACATCAATTTCGGATCCACTGACGAAACTACAACATAGCTCTTCCCAACTGAAAGTCCCTCACATCCCGGGCCTGGTCGTTCCAGTGGGGTATTTGGGAATCAACGCAGCAAGCCCTCCAAGTTGACCCTTGCCTTTGCCCTTTAACTCTCGCCCCGCCGCTGTCGTATCAATGATCAATTGGCGTAGCAGTTATAAGTAATTACAATTTGACGAGACATGCACCGGATTCGGATTCCAAGCCGTCTAGCACATAGAACCGCGATTCGAAACACCACGACCTGAACCCGTCCATCTTGATAACGGTGTGCAGAGAAAGACAACCCGGCCGGTGTCATTCGGTCGAAGCATCCACGCACCTTCCACGCACTCTGCACTCTGCACAGCCAAGACCAGAAGAGATGCAAGGATCATCGATCCTTCGAGGTGCCTAAACAACTGAGCCAGTCTGAGACGACCGAGTCACGGCGGGCGGTACGCATATGAAGTTCTGGGTTTTAAATTTGGGATTCTGAGGTTTGAGATACCAAGTTCGGGGATCGAGTCCACTAAGGACTCGGAGTGCCACAAGCGGTGGACTTGGAATGGTGGTTGTGGGGTGGCGACGTGGTACATACCGGGCCTATACCGTACCTACCGTGACGTTCACTCGGTAGCGTAGTGCGCGGTGTAGCAAAAGAGGGACAGCAGTGTCCGCAAGCACAGGAATCTTAGGTTACTTAGTAGTGCGCGGCAGGGCTTGAAGCTTAGACATTGCGAGGTCGAGATTCTGATCTGTTTCGGTCAGAGTTTCCTCAATTTAAGGCGTGGGGAGTAGACGCACTTTGTCCACGTGTAAGATGTACTAGCTGGGAGAAGTGTAGAGGTGGCTGGCGAAGGAGTAGGTACGAGGCGACGGCAGAGTGAGAGGCTGAGTGCGGGAATTCTCGAATTCGAGACTGCCACTCTTACCGTGACTGGATGTACGGGAGAGTGTGTAATCTATCAGGGGTGCAGAGCGAGTTGAGATGATCACGAATGGATAAATGGCGCACCACGAGTCCAGCGTCCCAGTCCTTTCGCCTGTCTCCAGGTCACGCAGGTTGGACGACCGAATAAGTACTTGTGTATGGATTGCAGGCGAGTGGAAGCGGGTCATGGTTTGGTCGTTTTTGAGATGTTCTGGTAATTCCTCGTGATGTGGTTGCAGATGTTGCAGATGTCCTTGTTCTTGTTCTCGGAGGGAGTGAGGGAGCAAGGTCATGGTGGATTGGGGAGAGACGCGGATGCGTGAGATCTAGATAGTAGTACGACGAGTGCTTATCTACTCATCCTGACTCATCCCTTACCTTGCACCACTGTGTACTTGTGGCATTGTTCATTACCTTTTCTTTCGTCTTGCTACACTCTCGAGTGCTTCGAAAAATGCAGCCTGTAATCCGTTACTTCCGCAAGGTTGGTAAAAGAATCCGAGTAAGTCTCTCCTCTGCACTTCGCTGTTGCTCAGCTGAACCTCGGCTAGTCGAAATCCTCTCAATCGACTGATTTCACTCGACCAATAGTACTACCTTCAAACAACTCAAAATCCCATACTGCCCGTGTTCCTGAGAGGGAGAGGGAGCCTGCGATGCCAATCGGCTCTCAAGGCACAGTCCTCATTGCTCAGACGAACGACGTGACAGGGCCACACCTTCTCTCATTGCCGGACGAGATCCTTTCAACTATTCTGATATACCTGTCCAGCATTTTACCCCTCTGCCTCTCCTCGCAAGGTTACTGGCAGACCATTATCCCTGGACATGACTTGAGTGGTATCTGCAGTGAGCGACTTAGGCGCCTTGGGTGGGTGATTGTCGCTCACGTTTGCTCTCGTCTACGCAACATCGCCCTGGGGATGCCCACGTTGTGGGCCTCTATCGTCGCCGCTGAGAACTCCATGCGATGGATCCCGGAAGTGCTGCACCGCTCCGGTGACCAGCCTCTCTGGCTAAGCTTGTACAAGGCTAGAGACGACGACGATCAGGAGAAGGCTTGTGCAATCCTCAGTGAGCCATGCTATCTGCTGAGGACGAAGCACATTACTATATCTACCTTGCGCGGGTGGCGCCCCTTTGTTCGCACACTACTCACACAACCCGCTCCGCAGCTCGAAGATCTATTCATTGGGCCTCACAATTCGAATAATAAACTTGAAAACCACCTCTGGACACGGGAGGTAGAGATATTTACGCTACCGGACACACTATTTGGGACCAAGCCCAGCGCTGCTCCTCGCCTCAGTCGCCTTTCGCTGGTTCAGTGCAATTTCCTGTGGTCGTCCCTGCGGCACTTTCCCACTCTGACCGTGTTGTCGATTGACCGCAAGCCGCCTATTGATACAAGGTACTGTGACCAGTACGTGGTGCAGTCGCTGGACAGCGATGCCACAGTCGCCATGCGCACATATGAATACGACTCGAACGTATTTCCACTTGATATCGTGTCGTCAATGAAAGATGTGGTCACCTGCCTTCGCGCGTTGCCCTGCTTGAAAGAGCTTCTCCTCGTGAACGCTCTTCCAGGCTGGCATTCCACCACAGCAAACACGATATTCCGCCGAATACCTCTGCCATACCTTCACTCCCTCACAATCAAGCAACGGAACCTACGCTCGGCCTCCGTCATCCTGGACTTGCTTGACGCACCGGAGCTCAACTACTGTGAGCTCTACTATTGGACATCTCCCGTACCAACAGACGACACGTCGCAAGACAATCCAAGTCAAGCGATGCTCACACGCTTCCTCTCCAACTTCACCGCCAACCTCCCAGGACCGATCCACGTCCTCGATCTCAAATTCTGGCAGTCATGTGTGTATAGCTATGGATCCCCTCGTTTTGGAGTCGAGGATGTGACGCTCTCTGCGTCCTGTCTATCTGCCCGAGGCAGCTCGTCATCTGAGCATGGCTGCCTCAGAATTGCGATTACCTTGGACGCACTGTCTAGTAGTAGCATGTCAGAAATCTTTCCCCACCGCCACGCCTGCGTCGAACCCATAATATCCGCGCTACCACTTTCGAATCTGAACTGGTTGAACATCGCTGACAAAATCCGCCCGATGATGCCTGATGCTGGCGAGGACGACCTGTCCCATTGCGTGGATTTTCCCCTCTGGCAGCGGATCTACTCCCACTGCGCAAGTGCGACGAGCATCTCCGCCAAAGGCCTCGCACTCGTTCCTCTGATCCCTCTCCTTTCGACCCGGAATCATCCCAGGTGGACGTTTGTGGCGCCTCCTCCAGAACCTAGGACTCCCGCATTCCCGAGCCTGAAGCATCTGCACCTCTCTGTGGAAGGTTTCGACGACGTTCATCGAGGAGTATGTATGTGCCTGGTCCGACGTACGGGATACTACGGCCAGAACATGGTGCACATCATCAATCGGTACTTTGAGGTTGTCCGAGACTCCTTAGCGTCTCGCGCCGACCTCGACTCGGAGTACGATATCGCTGGCAGTACTACTCGTAGTAGATTGCCACCGCCAAAGCTTAAAAGTTTATCTATGATGGTGAAGGTATGGGACGTGCATGTCACGGAGGAGGACAAGAGCAGGTTCAAGGAGACGTACAGAGAACTGTTTGCACCGATCGCAGAAGTGGTGAGGCCGTTGGACCTTTGTGTCAGAAGGTACCGTCCGACGGCTTATGGTCATGCTTAACATACAACATCTTATCCTTTCAAACTCGTGTCGTCTACCTCCACGCCATCCGCCATGTCGTCCTCCGCATATCCCCACGCCCACCCCCACAGCTCACCCCCGCCTCTCTCTCCGAGTCCGTCGCCCACCTGAAATATATGCAGAGCTCAAGTTAAAGATCATGCTTCAAATTCAGTCGTTTGAGTCAAGCTCTCCGGCGCCGAAGACGCTCTGGGTAAAGTTGAATGACGTCGACGGTATGATCCAGGGCCAGTTGGTTCAGGACCCAATTTGTGAGCTCGTTGTCCACACCGTGACTGATCATTGCACAACCATAAGCAGGTGTCCACTGAGTGATGGTCGCGCCGGCGTACCACGACTGAAGGATGTCCATACACTATCTCGGATGGCGTTACATTTATTCTAGTATCTGCCTTCGAGGAGTCGTGGTTCAGGCGTTCGACATTCAAGTTCAACGTCATGTACGAGCCCTTATCATGATACGTATGCAGAGAGTACTACATCATAGCGTGATAGTATATAATAGAGCATATAGTGGCCTGTAGACCGCGACGACACTCTCTTCAAGTTCACCTTCCCGGATCGTGAAACTAGTCGTAATCATAAGTCGTGCGGATACAAATCTGCGGCAGGGGGGGCAGGAGGGGCAACTTCAGCGGGTCGCAGCTTCGACAAGACAGATTCCAGGTCCGATCCGAATACCGTGTGAGCCTTGGGCATATTCCGAGCTGCCTTGATCTTGTCCACAACGTCGAGGCATTTCTTGGCTAGCTCTGGCTCGGGACCGGGGTTTATATTCCTCGGCGCCGCTGGACCGACGATGGCGTCGTCGTTAGGCTGCAGCTGGGAGCTGAGGGATTGGAATAGAAGGGGCCATAAATTTTTACTATTGCCTTGGATGAATTTCGGATTGCTTTCTATGAGTATTAGAAAGAAAAGGCAGACATCGAGGGTGTTGAGTGCCATGGCAGTATAGTCGTTACTTTTGAAGCTATGCTTGCCAATTTCGTCAGAGACATCTTCAGCCCGGGAATCAAGCTTAGGCTGCATGCCAAGTATGAAATGCACGAGTAATACACGAAGGTCTGTAATCAGCCAGGGCCGTAAGTGTGAAGCCCATGCCAGTGATATAGCGATTATGGTCACTTACGATCTCCGCCGATTGCACCTCTAAACGACTGGCCAATGCATTGTTTTAATTTAGCCGATTCGTTTAGCATAAAGGCCTGCGTAGCTGCAATCATAGGGTCCGGAAATGCTGTTTCGTAGATAAGTACCGTATTTTGTCCGTATGTCGACAATAATAGCTGTTGAACCATGGCTAAGGCAGGTTGGTCATTGATCCGTTCACCGTTGGAGAACTTGAGGATATGCAGCAGCAGCCCACGGTCACGGCTAGTCCACTCGGAAGGCACCGTCACAGTCCTCGCATCCGCAGCCGACCTGAATCGCAGGATAAGCAGCTCGAAGACAAGCTCTCGCATGTTTGTAGGAATATCAGGGAGTAAATCGCGATCTGCTTCGGTGAGGGGTATCGGTGGCAACATGGCGGGATCAGGAGGGGATGCGAAAAGCGTCTTCAAGAGGACCAAGAGCAGTTCTGTGTTGTTGGATAAGGCGATTCCTCTTTGCATCCGACGGAGTAATATTGTCTTTAAGTCAGTGTGTTCATCCGTGGGCATGTGAGGATGGGTGGTGGTATAATGAGTGATGAATTCCAAGATGTAGGGTCGCCACGGACAGAAGAGAGGAAGGCTTTTACAGCGTCATCCACCTCCTTAGTACTCTCAGTTTCAGAGAACAGAAGGAAGTCAAGGCAGTTATTCAGCCAGGAAGACCGAGGATCCTCCTCTGTAGAGAACCGTCTGGTCGCAGGAGGCTCGCTCTCCGCGCAAACTGCCTGAAGAAGTTGAGCGACCATAGTCGTGAGTATGCTGTAAGACTCTGGCTGGAATGTTTGAAGCCGAACCAAGCTCTCGAAAGGATAACGGAATATGTCTTGCTCTCTGCATCCCAACCTTCGCGCAAGTGAACCGCAAACCACGGCTAGGAAATCGTTCGGTAGAGCGTGATTTGTCTGAAGGTCTGTCCACATATCGCCAGTCAAGGGTCGTTCATATGTCTCGACCTTATCCACGGCAAGGAGAATAGCGACATCGTGATCACGGCTGCTCCCGGCCTTTTCTTCTGCACTTTCACGTGGCGTGAATTGGCCATCTCGGAGTCCACTAGTAGAAGTACTTGTCAGTGGACAATGAAGCATATATGGGGCGGGACCTTACCGTTTGAGCCGATACGAGATGTTCCGAAGTTCGTAATAAATGCGTGCAGCCCGCAGGTATGGGGCCTTGTAGGGACATGCAGGATCGAATACAGGGGCGAGGATGGAAAACACAAAAAGGGCGGCCCAGACTGCAACAAGCGGCAGAGTAGTATGGCCCAATTCGCTCTGAATGTCGGCGGTGAAGAAGCAAAGCCCGACGAAGAACAGTGCAAGAGCGATTTGGAGCAGCAGGGGAAGCAGCGCCGCGATCTCGAATGCTTTCCAGCGTATGAGCCCTTCGTGGCGAAAGTGGCGAACACGAAGACGGACCCGCGGCGAGGCGAATTCGCCTGCGAGGTATTCGGCAAGCCACTGTTTGACGGTAATGCCAAACGAAGCACTCGCCAAGCTGAGCACCAAGCTTGCGAACCACAAGATGTTGACGCGTTTTGCGTTCACGCTGGGTGTGAATGCGGACGCATCGGCATCAGTGGATGAGGTGGCTGCCGAGTTGGCCAGGTTGACGTTCACGGAAGGAGAGCCGGACTGTTGCGAGATTTGCCGCAAGAGAGCAATGAGGGTCTCTGACGGATCTCGCCTAAGTGTCTGATATGACTCCACTAGTAATGGCGTCAATACAGCAGCGAACAGACCGGTCTGTGGAAAGACTAATCAGAGCCAGTCTGCTAGTCCGTAATACCTGGGCACACATACAAACAAGAGGAGGTTGTCAAGGTCCGCTTGGCAGTCTTTGACCTTTTGCACGTCGGATTCATGCACAACATTGTCCACGTCTTTCCAACCTTTGTCGCTCAGTAGAAACATGTCCGAACGGTCTCTGCTCGCATCGTCGGCACGATGGGCCATCCTATAGGCTACGGACTTTTCCACATGTTGAAGTTAATAATAGCGTTGATGTTGAAGGGGAAGGTCGTAGACATACCGACAAATAGAATGAGAAACGATCAACCGAGGATATTAGGGGAGCTTGAATAGAGATGCAGATTAGAGCGAGTGGCCCTATGCCAGTGAGTTTGCTGTTCCTAGACGAGGGCTTGAGAATAAGTATACAATAGTTAGACCCTGTACGGAATCGAACAAGCGCGTGACGTGATCGCTCAAAGTGCTAACGCGTCAGCTGTGACAGCCGTAAGACAACCCCAGAATCGTTTGGTTGGTCATTCCAGCTTTCCAGAACAGTTTGCTACTCGTCTCGACAGATGTCATGCCACAAGAACGGAGCGCAAGGAGCATTTGAATAACCTAGACAGCCTAGACAGGCACGAAGCAGGTCGCTTGAGAAGATTTGGTCCCATCCTCGTGCACTCGTCGCTGGTGTCGCAACCCGTGCGTTGTTTCACGTACATTCAGTGCCTTCTCCTTTGTCTGCTGCAACAGAAGTTTTAGTAATAGTTTTGAGCATGGCATTGCCGCACGTCACATTAGGTTCAGTCATGTGTCGAGCACTACTTTTTGAGTCGACTCTACTTACCTTGTCAATGGTGCCCTTGGGCATTGCTAGATCCATCCGCCTTCTGCCTGCCCAACTAAATTCGATGTCTCGTAGACGTAATGATACACGAGTCTATGGGATGCACATACTTCAGTTCATTATCGTAAACAATAAAATGACAACCTCATGATAGCGCTCTTCACAATGCGCACATAGCACCTATCCGCGATACCATCGACTTTCATCGGGGTATCAAGCGCACCTCTTCAGGAGAACAATGGCACGAAAAGAGCCAACGCACCCACGCTGTCAACCTTACCAAATGAATATCAGCGCAAAAATTCAGAGAAGAGGGTTTGGTAACGTACAGTATATGCATATTGGCAATCCCAAGACCTAACTTCCTGCGTCAATTTATCCTGGTAGGAAATTGATGGACAAGAGACAGCGCCCATGACCCAGATATCTCCGCTCAACCTGTCGGAGCTGCGCTGAGAAACGACGTGCGACGTCCGTTTAGTCACTTCAACTTCGAACAGAGCACGTCAGCGCACATGTACACCACAATCGAGGCTAAGCACATATATATCATGGCCGACTGCAGCAGTAAGCTGCTTGACTTTTGAACCACTGTGATTAACTAGCTCTGGGTATGTTATTGCCAACCTGTATTCATGATCAACGTGATTCAACCTTATCTGGAGGGCATTGAGCTTGAAGGAATATGCTTTAATTTCTCTAAAAAAACCTGTATCACCATCATGCAGGAGAGACGAAGTAATATTACGACTCACAGGGATCAAAGGACACGTTCCGCCGCTATACTTGGCTATAGGTGGGGTGGAGGCGGCCCAATGAGCCATGCTGGAAATATATATGCTCCTTCACTTATGAGAACTGCTATAATAAAACGGACAGACTCGCAGCTAGTAGCGGTCCACAGGTTTCCAGCCTGAGGACGTTCATCCAGAGCAGCTTGAGTTTGCTCGCAGATTCTCTCTGACAACGTCAACCTCACCCACATAACGACCGTGACACTAGTCCGCTCGTTCTACGCGGCAAAACCGTTTGGACGACAGAGTAATAAATCATAAAACCAGTCTCTATAATTCCCTGTGACGGACTATTAGTTGATACAGTCACGTTCACGGGTAGCCTCTGCTCACCTAGACTTTACATATTCATTCCATCGTACAATGTGCCTAGTAGCTTTCTGTGAGCGATAAGTATCCGAGCCCTGTAGATTTCACATACCTCAAACACCAAGTTCCCCCCCTCACCCGCCTACCCCACGCAAACTACTTTATACTCTACTCCATACTCCCAACCCCCTCAGGCTCCCCCGGCTCGTCCTTGAGACGGGCATGCATAGCCTCTACCTCTTCTTGCACGCGTTCGATGGATTTGAAGTATTTTACTGTTTTCACTTTTAGCTCTATTGGAGTGAATTGAATTTGATGGGGGTGATGGGGGGAGGGGGAAGAGAGTAAGTTAGTAAGCGTATGTGTATGCGCGACCACGACGAGAAAACAGGGAGAAACGGAAATGGAGATGAAGATGAGGGGATGGAGCGAGGAAAAATGAACGAAGGTGGAGGGAGGTGAGGGGTTAGGCGGTGGTTGATGAAGGAGGGAATAGGAGAACGAAAGAGTAAAAGAGCGGATGAGTGAGTGAGCGAGTAAGTGGGTGAGTGAATAGGTGAGTGGGTAGGTAGGTAGGTAGGCAGGTAGGTAGGTAGGAGTTATAGATAGAGATGACGGTATTAAGTCGTAAAGGGGACAGAAACAGAGGAATGTATAGAACAATGGCGGAAGATTATACGTGGGAAGGGGAGTGAGAGAAGGGGATGGAAGTGGGGCAAATGAAGACCTAAGAAGCCGAGGGTAGAGACGTCACGGTAGGATATGAACGGAGGGAAAGCGTAGTGTGCGACAACAGAACAAGGGAGGGTATGATGCAAGCGAGAAAGCGAGGAAATGGTGAAGGTACGAGCGAGAACGTAGCAAAAACCACGATCACGCGAAGTGAAAGAGAGGTAAGGATAGGGAGGACGCACCAGCAGTAGCATCCTCATCAGCAACGATCAGAGCCCAAGGATGCTGTTGCAGCGCCGACAGGGTCCACTACGGGGTCCAATATACAATACTCATCAGCTACGACGGTAGTGATGAATAGAGGAGGGAAGAAGGGGGAGGGGACGTACGAGGTGGTTGACTCCGTGTTCTACATGTATCAATGGAAGTGAGAAGGTAAATGAGATGAGAGAGAGCAAGGGACAAAGGGACGCACCGATCGCATGAGACAAAGCCAACGCCTTCCTCTGCCCCGTCACCACAACAACCACCTCCCTCGCCTCGAGGACCGTCCCCACCCCCACCGTCAGGGCCATTCTAGGGACTTTAGCGATATCCCCCTCAAAAAACCTCGCATTCGCAAGTATAGTATCATAAGCAAGCGTCTTAATCCTCGTCCTACTAACCAACGAGCTCCCAGGTTCATTAAACGCAATATGTCCATCCTCTCCAATCCCCCCAAGGAACAATTCTATACCCCCGTATGACTTGATGGCGGCTTCGTAGGAACGGCATTCGGAGATGAGGTCGGGGGCGTTGCCGTTGAGGATGTGCACGGAAGAGGGGGGGATGTCGATGTGCGAGAAGAGGTGGCGGAACATGAAGGTGTGGTAGGATTCGGG